>JAEQML010076680.1:0-13241 GCA_016904865.1 Pissodes strobi
CATTCATTTGGTATTATCCTGTTAATCGATTAATTCTACCAAAATATAAATCCGGTCCGTCTCTATCAGTTTAAGGATTTCCACTGGCAGTTGGTCTGAGCCTGCAGCTTTTCCGATCTTTAGCATGTCCTCCTTCTATATTTTCAAGATTAGCTTGTCATCTCTCATCTTCGAATAGTAGTTCTTCCATATTCCTAGGCTTTTGTTCTATTTCTGTGACTATTTTCCCGTTGTTGTTGTACAATATATTCAGTAGCCTTTGTTTACAGGTGCCGGCGAGTTCTTTGACTTTTTTGTGTATGTTGAAACTGTCGTGTTTTGCTTGTAGCTCCTCAATTTCCTCACATTTTTGCTTGTGGTAATAGCTTCATCTTCGTCTATTGACTCATAACCCCGATAATAGATGCTATAGTTTGACAGTAGGTCCTCATTTATTGTCTTTCTTCAGATAGGCCATTAAAAATAAGAATTACTGGTATGCACATAAAACAGCTGTTCCCATTTTGATTTTAGTCGATATTCGTTGCATGAAACTCTAGAAATGCTTGAAGAAGATGATATTCCTTAATCTTCAGCAGACATATTTATGTGGTCACCCGACTGACGAGGATTCAGGACAGGAAGATGCAATGTCTCCAGATACCTTTTCAGGATTTCGACTCCTATGATGACAATATTCCTTTAACACCACTAAATAGTTCCCAAAAATTCAAAACCTATTCCAAAACTTCCTAAGCTTGATAACCGGAGTGATGGTCACATTTTATATGAATCAGATAACTTTGATTCAAGTGAAGAAATTCAATTTGGAAGTTTACCAACTTCTTTATTTTTTAGACTCTTTGACGCAAACATTTTTCCTTTACTCACTAACTGCAGACAGGTTTGATCACAAGCTGCGTGTTTTTCATAAGGCAGATTATCATAATTTGGTCTCTGGTGACAAATTTGCAAAAGTCATGCACCTACTTGACAATCGCATAGTTGATGAGACGATGGTACCTTATTTTGGACCTTATGATCGCAAACAATTTATTTGGGACAAACCTATTCGCTAGGGTCTCAAGGTAAGTGTAGGTTGCTCAACAAATGACTAAATAAATTGGTTTTAGTCATATCAAGGGGGTTCCATGCCTGTTTTACCATAATCTATGGGTGTAGCTGCATGTGCTGGAGATGTGCCTACCTACGTAGGATACACTCTTGAAATGATTACAACTTTTTTCAAAATATGTCCCTTTTTGATCATTTGTCTGACCAGTGTATGTCGCCCTAAGGCGCATTCCAAAAAATCCCATTATATATCGGAAATATGGGCGGTGTCGATAGAAGTGACAAAAACATTTCTTTATATATTACAGGAAATCGGGTTACAAAGTGGCACTTTTATTGATACGATAATTTTGAGTTCACTGTTCACTGTTCATGTTTATTTTTACTAGAATTAAAAATTTTCTTTATCTCACGCCTAATTTCAACGTACTATTCGAACCGAACCGGTAACAACGAAGATGTAAGGTTACAGAGGGCCAGATAGTAGCAAACTATGATAGCTCGACATAATTACAGTACCCTTTGTACTATCGAACTTCAAACGTGCAGCAGCCTTTTAAGTTTTATACGCAAATAATAGATGTCAGATTTCTTCAGTTTATTTTTCTTTCAAATATATAAATATATTAATATATATATTTAGAAATAAATTTTTTTTTTAAGGTTATGATCATTTTTATGCAAACACAGCAGTAGAAAAGCTTGTTCGAATATCTAAATAAATATGAAATTTTGCATGATTTGAATCGGTAAAAGAGTCCTTCGTGGTAGAAAATGCAACTATGGGATTTGCGCGCGAATGTGCTTCTTGGGAAATTCCACTTTGATCTGGGAATTATGAATGATAGAAGATTTGTCCTTCATCTTGGTTTGTGTGGTGAGAGTTATTTGGTAGCGGTGCCGTTTAACTTTTTTCATGCTTTAATTTTTATTTAATCTTTTTTATTTAAACGTATGATATTGTACAGGGAAGAATAATTCAATTAAGTTTATGATTTACGCGTGGCATTACGAAATGTTATATTAAATTAAAACCCTCCGTTTTTTCATGAAGAATCTTAGGGATCTTTATCTTATTTTATCTCGTAAATCATTTTAGGTAAATTGTGGCATTAAAAGGCACTTATTGCCTATTATATCGTTTATCTTATATCTTTAGCATATACCCATGTTGTCTTATAGCCTGCCGGGCATAGGGAATTATCCACATTTGAAACTTGAGGCTTTGTCAAGGAGGAATAAGGGTCTTAATCCTACAAAAGAGCGACGGTGATTGAATTTCTGTTTTAGTAAAGCAATCTGACGAATAGAACCGACTGTCTTTGCCTATGGGGTGACCTAGGATCCCATTAGGAAGACAATTTTGGGAAATTAATAACTGAAGCGCTTGATAACTTCCTTTGGTGTTCTTATGTATTGTTTGTGTTTCCTGGTCTTGTGAAAAGTGGTCTTAATTGATTATTTTTAAACCTACACGCACTTAATTTACCTTCCTTTCATTATTTAAAGAGTACGGCCTTCTCAGGTTTAGCATTTGTTTCTATATCGTTGGACTGAACTTATCTCTATTTTTATTAGTAAAAATATCATTTGAAATCATTTGAAATAACTTCCAATTATTTCCCAATTTCCATATAGTCCTTTCAAATTGGTAGCCCATTGCTTGCTTGCTGACTTGCGCATTCCAGCACACTTTTAACACGGACCCCAATGTATCGTTTCGGCTTTTTCTAACAATTTCCAAAGTGTGTACAAAGACTCCCACCAGCCTGCAAATATTCATCCGTTGATGCAGTATTGACAGCATCGACAATCTGTCAATACTGACGATATAGTTATTTCTGACCCAGATAGCATCTCAAAATTCATCGTTAGAGACTGTTCCATCGTGTCATATCTTCAAACTGATTCTGGAACTGGACAAACCTGGAAGGGAGCAAGGGTCACTCCCGTTCATAAGAAGAGCGATCGAACAGCTATTGAGAATTATCATTCTATCTCCATCCTGTGTACCTCCTCCAAAATATTCGAGATTATCCTGAACAAACTTATCTTCTTTAAGATCAAAAACAGGATTTCCATCGAGCAACACGAATTTTTCTCAAAAAGGTCATGTATTTCTAATCTGTGTTCGCTTTCGTACTGTGTCTGCGAGGCTCTCAATGATAGGAGCCAAGTCGACGTAATCTAGACGAAATTCCTCAAAGCGTTTGATCAGATTGATCATTATATATTATTACAAAATACATGCAGTCTAATTGGTTTTTCAGACAGTCGCATTGCACTCCTAAAACCAGATCATTTGGATCGAAGGCAGTTTGTGGAGATTGAGGGCTTTAGATCTGACACATTTATCCAAACCTCGGGATTATCTCAGGGTTCCAACCTTGGGCCTCTTCTATTCAATATATTTGTTGACGATTTAACTTGCAATATTGTTTCGTTCTGGCCTACCGCTGACGATCTTAAAGCCTTTAAGCGCACTGACACCTTTGCAGATTGTCTTCTCTTGCAAGCTAATGTTGACGCTGCTAACGAGACTTGATCTGAACGTACCAAAATTTAGTGTCATTACCTATCATAGAACAAAAGTCCCATAGTCTGCAACTGTTCAATTAGCGGCACTGCCTTGGATAGATCGTCAGCTGTCAGGGATCTTGGTATAGTCGTTGATGAGAAATTTAAATTTATTCCTCATATAGAGCAGATGGTGGCTGGTGCGTCACGAATGTTGGGCAACATCTTTGTCATCAAACTGCTTTATTACTCCTTCGTTAGAACAAGGCTGGATTATGGGTTACTTGTATGGTGTCCATTGAATGATTGCCACGTTGATTCGGTGGAGGCTGTGCAGAGGTGATTTCTCAGGTATCTTATGTTCAGAGAGGACGGTGTCTACACAGACAGAGGGCTTGATCATAACCTTTTGTTGTGCAGATTCGGGGAACTGTCACTGTCTGCGCGCATTGACATACAATCGGTGACAGCGTTCACTCTGAGATTGCGATATCTAATATTCTTATCAGAGCCCCATTCACAACATGTGCAAAAATTTCAATCTTTTATCAAACGCCTGTGATATACATAGTACATACATAGTTTGTCTAACGTCCTGAAACACCTGCGTGAGGCGTCAGGTCTCTCACCTTAACTGTATCTCCACGTTCTTCGTCTTCATTTTTCATCTGTATTTCCCTTCCTTTCATTCCCTTCTTCTTTGTCATTTCTTATTTTGGCTTATTTTTTTTTAGTTTCCCTTACTTACTTTACGTTATTCGTACAGTTCTTAATCCGTGTCGTTCCTCTACATTCCATATTTTTAGTCTTAGCTTAGTTTGCTAGTTTATTTTAATTATAACTATTATTTATTTCATATTTTTTTTGTATACCAATATTTTTATGAATTACTTCTTTATAATTTGTATATGAATTTCCTGTAATTAAGCGTTTGTAATTATTATCATCTTTCATCTCACAGCTTTCAGCCGTGGTTGCATTTTTGAGGGATCGCCAGGTGCGCACCGTGCGCCTAAGGCTTTCCTTTTAGTTTGATAGTTTGTGTTTCCTTGTTAAATTGCTTTTCGCACAATATGGGCTGTGTTCAGTACTACCGCCCTCTGCATACTCAGCATGTTATGATACCCAGGGACTTCTTTAATGATTTCGCATGTGTAGTTGGTTATAAGTCCTGTGGCTCCGATCACTATGGGTATTATCTTTGTTTTCAGGTTCCACATTCGTTGTATCTCAATGTGGAGGTCTTTATATTTTAAACGTTTCTCTGTAGTCCGATGGTATGGCAACATCGATGAGGAGGCACGTTTTCCTTCTTCTATCTGTCTGTACCTGAGAGTCCCAGATTATGGTTGCCTCAGGCGTTTTCATAACAGGGTCTGGAGCGTGTTTATACCTACCATCGGTCTTGCACTTGTATTCCGTACGCCTTGCATATGTTCCAGTGCAGTTGTTTTGCATATTTTTAGTCTTTTGTGCAGTTGTGTTACGTTCTAAATACACTCGTTTAGCCAGGGTTGGGCAGCCAGACACGACGTGATGGATGGTCTCATCAAATGACCGGCACAGTCTGCATTTTGGGTCAGTGCCGCCTTTTATTATTTTCGCCTTCATGTAGTTCGCCGCGATGGCCTGTTCCTGACAAGCTGCTATCAGTGCTTCCGTATCTGGCTTCAGGTCTGCGTGAGTAAGTCATTTCCACGTTCGGTCTTTATTAATGGTCTCTTTTTCGGTTTCCCGCAGAATTCTCCCATGTATGGTGTTCTTCCTCCATTTTTCTATTTGTTCTCGTTTTGATTGTTGCTTTATTTTAACTTTGATGATTTTTACTCCTTTGGTCCCTGTCTCTTTCTTGGTGGTGTATTCTACTATCTCCCCATCATGTTTTATGTCTTTATCAGTCTGACCCAGATTTTTCTGTTTTTGTCGCTATACTGTCCCTAGGTATTTGTCCTTTTTTTTGTTTCAGATAGTTTTCCAATCCTGCTAACGCGATATTGTGGCTATTTTCAAGGCTTGTCATCCCTCTCCCTCCTTCTTTCCGTGGAATGTACAACCGGTCAACATCAGCTCTGGGGTGCAGTGCTCCTTTCAAGGTAAGTAGCTTCCTTGTCTTACAATCAATTTGCCTTATTTCTGCTTTAGTGCATTTGACGACCCCGAAGCTGTATGTTAAAACAGATACTGCTAACGATGTAATAGCTATGGCCTTGTATTTCGCATTTAATTCGGTTTGCAGGATTTGTCTCGTTCGTCAGTAGTATTCCCCTTTGATATTGCTTTTCACTCCTTCGTGCTCCACTCCGTCGTGCTCGTCTATACCAAGATATTTGTAAGCTTCGTGTTGTTCTGAGGGTTGTATTATCGTTTCGTCGACTAGTTGGGTATTCTCTTTCGCTTGATTCTTCCCATTTAGGAAAGTTGCCTTCGCACATTTTTCAAGACCAAATTCTATTCTAATGTCGTCACGGAACTTTTTTACCATTTTCCTGATAGTTCAGTCTCATTTTTCGTTAACAGCTTCAGATCGTCAACATAGAAGAGGTGATTGATTTTCTGTTTCTCGTTCTTGCATCGGTATCCTGGATTCGAGTTGTTTAGGATGGAGCTTAGAGGGAACAATGTTATGCAGAAAAGCAGTGGTGACCAGGAGTCTCCCTGATTAATCCCGTTCCTGATCTGAATATCTTTGATGGTTATAGTGGCTTTATCTGTTGTTAAGTTTAGATCGGTCTTACATATAGCCATGGACTTGCACATGAACTTTATTAGTGTTGGCGATGCTCGGTATATGTTTAGCGATTCTACAAGCCAGCTATGCGGAATACTATCGAACGCCTTTTTGTAATCGATCCAAGCTATGGATAAACTTTCTCGGGTTTCCTTACAATCTTTGTGAATTTTTTGACTTATTAGCAGGTGGTATTTTCATCCATACGAGTTTTTAATGCTTCCTCTTTGCTCTTGTACGTTTAATTTATTATCTGTTAAATGTGCATGTAGTCTTTCTGACATAATTTTGGTTAGGGTCTTGTATATATTATTTAAGCAGGTGATAGGTCTATAGCTACCTGGTTGTTTATTATTTTCGGTTTTTGGTATTAAGTGCGTTTTTCCTTTGGTTAACAAATCGGGCATTATGTATTCCTCGTTTACTAATTTATTATATGCTGCGACAAGGTTTTTGTGGATTGATATCAACTTTTTCAACCAGGAGTTTGGGATGCCATTTATCCCGGGTGATTTCCAACTGGCAGGGCTAGCGACTGCTGCTTTCAGTCCGATTTCAGTGATGTCGCGCCACTCCATGCTTTTGATTTCGGCAGTTCTGTCGTATTCGGTTTTTATCCACTGCGCATTACTATTGTGCTTTGTGTGTCTTTCCCATATGCTTCTCCAATATTTTTCTATTCTTTCTTCTGTCAGTATTTTGCTTGTTTTTTTATCTGTTTCTTCAGTACCTTGTTGTAGAATTTAGACGCGTTTTCTGAGAACATCTTATTGTGTTGGAATTGGTCGCCTCATTTGCTATATCTTTCTGCTTGCCTTTGCTGTTACTAATTATTGCAAACATCCATACAGATGGATCTTTGCTAATTCCAAAGATCCATATAGACAATTGTTTTAGTTCCTATATAGCGGCTGAGTGATTTTTATTATTTTTATTTTTTACTTTTTCTAGAGGGTGTTTTTGGTTTCTTCCATTTTTGGGCTCAGTTCTGGTTTTGAGCATTCTGTGAGCAGTGATAGTTCTCTTCTGAAGTTCACTATTTTGGCTTGTATTCTTCTTTTCCATGGTCAGTCTTTTTTGTCCATTCTTTTCCCATTTTGAGAGTTCGACTTTGGGTATTTCTTCTGCTACGGCGTATATTAAGTAGTTGATTTGGGCTAGGCTTTCATATTGTCTTGGTTCTCTTCTCAATATTTCCTTTATAGCGTTATTACCTCTTTTAATTAAGCTTTCGGTATTCTCGTTATACTTCATCTTCTTCAGTGGTTTCCTCTGCAGGTGTGTATCCGTGCTTTTTTCTTCCTGTATTCTCAATAGAATCTCACCGATCATTGTGTCTTCATTTGTTTCTGCCTCAATATTGTTATTATTATTATTAGTATTATTATTATTATTATTATTATTATTATTATTATTATTATTATTATGACTATTATTATTATTACTATTATTATTATTATTATTATTATTATTATTATTATTATTATTATTATTATTATTATTATTATTATTATTGTTATTATCTCTCTCGATTCTCGCTTTGAATGCGGGTTTCAAGGGTCATCGGCGGGTAGCAAGATGACTCTCTCTATTGTAGGTTAAGGATCTTCCTGACTATATTGCAGGTAGATAGGATGACAGATTTCTGCATGGTAGATATAACGTTTGGTTGAAGCCCAAGTAATTTGAGGAGAGCAGGTATCCTTTTTGGGATAATCCCCGTGGACGATAGTACCAGTGGGACTATAATAACACTCTGTTGGCGCCATTCCTGTTTTATTTCATTATTATTATTATTATACATTTAATAACAAATTTTGAACAGAAGTTCTGTTCAAATTGGCGAATGAATATATTAATTGATTTCAAATAAATTTACTTTTATGCATGTTCTATTATTTTCAGAAATTTTGCTACTTCTTTTATTTATAAATTATTATTCTCTCAAAATCTAAACTAAATTAATTTACGTTCTACACCAAATTGAGACAAAGCAGTTGACATTCCAGGTCAATTCTGATAACTAATTTGGACGGACTTTTTTATATATTTTGATGCTTCTAGGATCATCCTCGGCCACATAATTGTTGACGTCACTGGACAAATTCCAGAGCCTCAAACATCTCCAGCGTCAAACTCCAGGAAGTACGGAGGAATTGCAAGGTAGTGAACCATTGCACAGAAATTACCATCAAGAATAGTCCATCCCTATTTGATTTCCCGTCTGAACCTTATCAGAGGGAGAATAAAATAAACCAATTGTTTGTCGAAATTTTAAATTTTTATTTTGCATCTTAGGGTAGCTGCATTATTTGGGGATAATAAAAATAGTAGCATGCTCCGCACCTCTAGACCCTAAGTAACTCATTGAGTTTGTTTTTGTTAAATTACAATTAACAAAAGTGTAAAAAATTGGCGCTTTTCCATAATATATTTTTATATTATGGATGTTATATTATATTTATTAATAATACATTTCTAACAAATTTGCGCCCTTTTCTTAATAAATTATAAACTAATTCATAACACTGCTTATTCGCCTAGAGTTCAGATATTATATCTGGCATATATGCAGGTTATCTCAAACTGAGCCGCAGCTTACAGCTTATCATCTTAGAAAATAACTTTCATACGAATATGAGGACAACTCTGATCTAAGATGAATTTTGTATTAATTATTATATTTAGTTTATTAATTTATTTATCATTATTAATTATTATTTTGTGTTCTATTATAGGTAGTTTGATACCTAATTTAAAGCATTATTATATTTTTGACGTATTTGCTTGTTTTTGTTATTTATATTACAATTTTACTGTATGTACTACTTGATCATGACGGAAATTTTTATGTTGCTGAATTTTAAAAATAGTTAATATGTATTATGTCTAATAAACAAACTTGACAAAAATCTGCGGCTTTTCAAACGCATTTTTACTTCAGGAACCAGTGGTAGGTATTCTAAAATGTTGAAGCCGATATGTAAGCAATAAATAATACATTCAGCAATTACAACCAATTAATAATTATTTTGCAATTTATAGTTATGGCGCAGCTCGGCAGATTAACATTATGCTAATAATATAATATGTAATGTATATTTGATTAATTTATAATAACCGGTTTATCATTGTGTCTCTATTTATGATCTGATGACTTGGTTTAAATGTCTTATCTGATTTAAGATATTAAACCCATAGCGGCCTTTTTTTCTCTTAGCCATAAGCAATTAAAAATACTGAATAATGCATGGCACTGTTTTGTAGCAACGAAAAACTATTTGAATATTTATATTTGTGCAAATTACCTGTGTGAAACATTATTATTTCATAATTCATCTTAAGTTATAACTAATTTATACTTTTATCTTTATTAGTAAATGGTAATTAATTTCGTTCGCATTTTTCAGAGAAGTTAAAAAAATTAGACAGCTTCTAGTGGTGACGGGTCCTGGTTTGAGATTCTTGAATTTGAATGAATTTATGAAACGCGGATGGAAGATCTTTTACACGTAGGCCACCACTCTGAGCCCACTGTGCGCTGACTCACACACCTTTCTATCTACAGCAGGTTCCAATCGCTATGAAGCTGTCACAAACATCAAATCCTCATTGGGTGAGGGCCAGGAAGGCCCTCACCAACCCAAGAAAAGCCCAGCCTGCCTCATTCCTCAAGTAATCCATTACAGATCTTTGGCCCGCACATTCGTTGAATTATTCAGAATATCAACCGCCGTACTGTAGGACATATATATTGCAGTTTCATTGGATGCATAGCGGAACCCTGTAGCGTTCCGGTATTCCGGCATATTCGAGTCAAGATTGACTGTATTATGCATGGTCAAGGTCCTCAAGATGCTCCTACATTCCGACACCAGCGCAGAGTTGATTCTATCAGACTTAAGAGCGGAGAGAACTAACATCTTTGCAAATATAGCTGACCTTCCTTCTGAAGGCTCTTAATAGGTTCTTACACTCGCTTTTGAGGATCGCATACATCTTGGCGTGAACCGCGGTTGCATAAGTCTCACGGGCCAAAGTAAGTTTCGCCCTATGTTTTATCCATAGACACCAGTTGTCTTGGAGTCGGCTGTGTCCCAGACCATCCCATTAATTCCGCATCCTTATAGAGTATGTGAAGTCTGAGGGTTCTAATTAATTTGAAGGTGGGCAGTAGCTTGTGCGTCCTCATTAAGAGTTCCGGGCATTTATCAACCGCTCTCCTTCAGGTTGGGATGAGTCCCCTTGAGACCTTTCAGGTTAAATGCAGACCTTAACGTTTCATACTCCAGGAATAGGTGGAGGAGCGGCAAAGTCAGTCTCTCAAAAGCCCTTTTTTTTATAGAGGTTTAGGAAATGCTTATCTATGCACCCCCATGGTCATTGGTATTAGCTGCATTTAAATTCAAGATATTTTTGGGCCATTCTGGCGACCATGGGGAGTGTCGGACTCCGCCGAAGCGACCGACTAAAACCCTCTTCGTCTGTTGGTCTACAGCTGCCCGTCCCGGCACCATTTCGAAGAAAATATCAACTTCGGGACAGGAGTTGTCGTGCCGGTTTAGACTTCCACTGCTGGTTCCTTCTCCTCTTTTTCCTTCATCTCTACCATTCTCTTCATCATGCGACTTATTGTTTCCCAGTTTGCACGGGATTTTATCATTGTCTCTATTAGATTCTCCGGTCTTAGGCGCACACCGACTGCAGTTTCTGTAGCCACTCTAAAAGTATGAAACCTATCGCACTCAAACAGCATATGTTCCGCAGTATCATTTTCGGTATCACCGTACATGCACGCTGGGCTTTCCCGTCTCTTGAACCTATGTAGATACGATGCAAAACATCCGTGTCCTGTCAGGAACTGAGTGATTGGATATGTCACGTCACCCCAATTGCGTTCCATCCATATATTAATATCCCGTATTAGCCTTCTGGACCATGCCGCAGTGTTTTGTGTTGTTTGCCATTCTTCTTGCCACATTTCCATAGTGATGTTTCTCTCTTCTTTTTGAATTTTTACAGAGTCCTCCTCGTTTATTTCCTCTTCCATGCTTTTTCTTCTCCTATATATTCTCGTTCGTTCTTTTATGAGACTGACGATTGGCACCAATCCCGCCAGTAGAACAGCATCTAAGGGCAACTTTTCGTTGGTAGAAAATAAATTTGGCAGCGTTCCTTTTAATATCTGCGCCTTTACTCCAGATTGGTGCTGCATACAGGATTACGGACTGGAAGGTCAAGGCAGCGACTCTTCTTCTAATACTGGAAGGACCTCCTATGTTCGGAAGAATAGCTTCGAACGCTCGGTGAATATTGTTGGCCTTGTTCAGAACCTCGTTGATGTGTGGAGTAAACAGCAGGTTATAGTCAAGCGTAACACCCAGATATTTTAGGGTCTTTTGAGGTACAATAATATTCGAGTTGAAATTGAAGACAATCTGCCTCCTGTTTTTATAACTCCACCCAAACACTAAACAGTTTGTTTTATCTGACGCCACCTGAAGCTTGTTCTTATCCATCCACGAATTTATTGCATAAAGAGCTGCATTGCCTCTTTCAATGGATTCTAAGATTGTCGTAGCAGTAACAATTACTATGATGTCGTCAGCATAACAGAATATTGTGACTCCCGGTATCCTTATCATCATTACGTGGTCGTATAATACGTTCCACAGGGTAGGGCTCAGTATAGATCCCTGTGGGACTCCCCCCTCGACCCTGAATTCCGAATCCTTGTCCACTGAGACGAACCTATCTGTGAAGTAGGAGATAATGATTTTTATTAGGTAGTCTGGAATATTTCTGGCCTTGAGTTTTTCTATTATAAGCGACCAGTTTGCGGTGTTAAAAGCGTTTTTAACGTTCGATTTATGCTTACGAAAGCCGTATTGATCTTCATTTAGGCCACCCGTTCTGAGTAGTTCTTCGTGGAGCCTGGATGTTATAATTTGTTCCAGAGCTTTGCCTAGGACATCCAACAGAGCAATCGGTCTGTACTTCTTCTCGGTATCTCCAGGCTTACTCGGTTTTTCTAGAAGTATCAGTTTTGACTTCTTCCATTCCAAGGGGAAGTAGCCCGAGCATTTTGAATGAGTTTCGCGTCGGCAGGCAGCATCTCATCTAGTCCAGGGGCTTTTCCTACCGTGATTCTTGCTATTGCCTTTGTAATTTCTTCTAGGGTGGCGTCCGGTCCATTTGACTCTAGATGGATTATTGGTAGTTGATTTTGCGCTGCCGCAGTAAAGAGCTCATGGAAGATCCGCACCTTTTCCTCTCTTTTGAGGAACAGCCTTGGGCCCACAGCGTTTAATTGAGCTTTCACGATTTGATAGGCTTGGCCAAATATGTCTTGGTCTAGAGCTTGACATAATTCCTTCCATTTCTCTTTTTTTTTGTTTCCTTATTTGTCGAGACAGAGTCTTTCTCGATGTTTTATATATTTCCGTTTTTGTTTTCAGAGTTTTCATTGTTAGCAAGGTAAGTACATTTTTCTTTAAAGTGCGTTTGGTCTAGTCTTTTTATTATTTTAGAGGTGTTTCTTTTTAGTTTCTCTTTAACCCGGATGTCAATTGATATAAAGTGATGGTCACTGAGGCTTTCTTCTTCTTTGAGTACTTCCCATTTGTAATCTGATTTAATTACCTCTTCCGAAACGAAAGTGAGATCTATGTATGAAACCCCATTGGGTCTAACTAGTGTATGATATTTTCGGTCATTGAGGCAAACGAGGTTTAGGGACGTCGTCAGGTTATTCAAGAGTTCTCCTCTTCGGTCTGTTTTTTTTTTCCTCCCCATAGTACGTTTTTTGCATTAAAGTCCCCACATATCACAAGTGGTTTTTTGCTATTTAACAAATGTTGCTGCACATGAACAAATAGCGTGTCTACAGCTTCTTCAAATTGTTGTATAGTATAGCTGAGGGGTATATAAGCTGAGTACAGGT
>MU196285.1:1136-13241 GCA_016904865.1 Pissodes strobi
TTGAGCTAGCATTGTTAAGTATCCATCCTAATCGAATAGTAAATATTTTAAGTTTTAACAATGAGATACTCTACCAATTTTACCAGTGTAATAAAAGGATGATTTTTAGTTTAGAGTAAAATACACTTCCTATTAATAATTAATATCTAGTAATAATAATTATTGTGTTTTGTTCCTTTTTTGAGATTTTACATCATTTGCTCCTTACACAGGCTATGTAATATTTTTTCGATATTAAAAAAATTAATTTCATATTAAATACGGGCGCCCATGTCTTATTTACTATTGCAATAAAATATACTCCTAATTTTTTTGATGGGTAATAAAACATATAACATCAATAATGGCCATCAACCGTTCCATCGAAATGAAATTATGTTTTAGGTATATCAGGGTTATAGAGAAGGCCTCGAAGACAGCGCACTTGTTCTTCTTCAAACTTTTATGGGCTTCGCTTCTGCTTTAGGTTGTGTAGGTTTTGGCCTAATTACCGTTAGACCTAGCACGCAGTGCCTCATTTCGAGACAGTACTTGTGCCAAACTGCTTTAATAGGAATTGGTAAGTTCTTACACCCGTACCTCAATAAAGTAAGAGTGGTGTTGTATTGATGATTTACTTACAGCCAGATAAACTAGACAATTAATTTGTCTTAAACATGTGCTTTAATAATACTGACAAAGTAAATTCACAAAGCTATTTGGCTTTTTAATTATGTTAGCGATAAGAAAGTTATGATGGCATACTATCGGTAAGTCTGCCATACATCCCATATTATACGGGAGAGTCCCTTATTTCAAGGTTCACGTCCTGCGTACCCAAATTTATTATCGCGATGCGCATGCTGATATATATCTCTTAATTTTAAAAAGCTCAAAATAAATCGATTTTAGCGCCTTATCTTTAGCCTCCGAAAAGATAATAATTTTGAAACTCTTGAAGTAAATCGGTGTTGAAGAATCTATATAAAGATAACCCAGCTTTATTATTTTGTTCCTCCATTTTATAGTATGGTACATGAATACATAGTTTCTTGGGAAAGCAAATGTCCAGTTACATTTTCTATGGTCTGGCGTAGAAGCTAGTATTCCTTTGATTGAAAATGCGGGAAATATCAAAAGTGATAGCTCAAGTTTGTTTCACGAACTTGAATTGGCAAAATTCTATATTACCGAAAAATTAAGTGAATAGAATTCAAATAATGCTTCAGTAGAAAATCGCTAGGCAGAAACATTCAAGGGGGTCAAAGAAAAAACATAAACCAATTTCTATTTGTAGTTGTAGAATGTTAACTTTGCAGTCATTCCACAGTCTAATGCTGGAATAGAAAAACTTTTTCCCAAAACGAACTCTTCTGGACAAATGAGAGAACTAAAAAAACCAATACAATATACTAGAAGGTAGGGTAGGCAATGCTCTAACTATGTAATATAACTTAAATTTGTTATGTTCGGAAATGTAAACTAATGGAAGAGAAACATTTACGTGAAAAAAATCACAAAAGTCGTAAGTAAGTACAATTAGACCGGCTCTAATAGTTAACTTTTTTTACTATATGTTCCTATTTATTGAGAATTTTAATATTTTTTGTATTGTTGTTTTAGGTAAGTAAGTAATATTTTTCCAATCAGTTCAGTTCTCTTCGTTTAAACTTAGCAATAAATAAAAACAGATTTAAAACCTGCGTCTGACTTTGTTATTTGTCATACCTAGCACAGATAGGTTGCTTGTGATAAAATGGCGATTCCGTCTTAAATTTTTTTCTAAATGTCTGGCATTTTACAAAAAAAATATGGTAGGCTTAAATCGGGTGGAAGTTCCATTTTTCAACATTTGAGCGGTAATACAGAAATAACTTTTAAGGAGGACTAGCTAGCCGTGTGTTCTTCTTCTTATTCTTCTTTTCAGCCGAGAATTAGGCTTCAACTAAGATGGTCTTTCAGCCAAAACATTTTATGACTGCAAGTTTTCAATAAGTACAGTACTCCATACAACTTTTTATTCTGGCTTTTTTTTCCATTAGCTTTATGAAAGGCATTGAGTATTGCGCTAACTGGAACCAGCGTAAACACCTAATTGCTTTAATAGTACCTACCTTATAAATAAGAAATTAGTTTTAACTGAATGTCAGCCATTTTATATAGAAGAGAAACGCAGCCATATTTGAAAACCTGTAATTTGCTTTAGATATTTACATTATATCAGATAATATGACGAATTAGTAAGAAAATTTCACTTTTTAACTTATTATGTACTAGATTTTTAACATTTTAAGTGTCAACAAAATGATTTTATTGAAAAACATTGTTTTATTGGACAAATAATTATTGATAAATACAGGGTCATTTTTTATATTTTCCCACCCCACTTAACTTTTTTGTGCCACTGTGTAGAAAAAAGATGTAAATATAAAAGTTGTAGTCCTGGAGAAGTAGTTCTCAGAAAACATATTTTGGTCTATACAGGGTGTTGCAAAAAGTGCGAAAAACAAAAAAATATAATTTTTTTAAATGGGACACCCTGTATATTTCTCCTCAGGACGAAAGATCTTTATTCTCCGATTACAAAAATATATAATTTGTCTACATTTACTTAAGCCATTTCCGAGCTATTTGCCTTTAAAAGTTGACAAAGCATGAATTCAAACCAATCGATGTAGCCTTGCTCGCCATTAAGAAAAATATGAAATGTGTCAAAATAGCCGTGAATGACAGTGACAAAAACAGCTATTATGTCAAATTATTGGCTCTCTTTTTTAATGAAGGTTCCCTAACTGGCGAAAGATATTTACAATTTTTAAATCAGGAAACAGAAGTTCTCTTGGATATGCTTCCAATTCGCCAATATGCTCAAATAATAGGCGGGGAATCGTCCACTGGCCACCGAATAGCCCAGATCTCACGCCGTTAGATGCGTTTTTGTGGTGATATTTAAAAACAAAGTTTATGCTCAGAGAAGTGCCATTATTGAAGAGCTCAGGGTGAGATTTTTATACTATATAAACTACCTTAACCAGAACAATCCAATACGAGAGGCTAATTCACCCAGACCGTACCGACGTTGCCAAATTTCAGTCCAGCACGGTCCGAACTTATTCACTTTTCGCATGGCCCTCCGCTCGCTTCGCTCGCTACAGGGGCTCAAGAAAAGAAAACGAACCAAGTGCTAACCCAAACTAACCCAAGGATACCCAAAATCAAGAAAAAAACTGTTTAGAATTAAAAAAATATAATAAAAAAAGCAACGGGGTTTGAACCCGGGCCGCCGGATTGAGACCCAACCATCTAGACCCCTCGACCACGAGAGCTCTTCCGATAGAACTGATTACACCGCGAAGACATGTCGCGAATGCAAGGAACTAGATTCATTAGTACGGTCACTAGATTCATTAGCCTCTCATCAATCCAATTTTTATTACCCATGCAACAAGTAAATTAGAAAGCGACTGCCGGGATTGTATCAATAATGGGTATATTCAACATTAATTGAAAAACTGAAGTTTTCATTATCAAACATGTTAAGATACGAATTTGTTATTATAACAATAAAAAATGATTAAAACAATAATTTATTTTATTTAAATCAACCTTTAAAGTTAAATAGCTCAGAAATGGCTTAAGCAAATGTAGATAAATTATATATTTTTGTAATCGGAAAACAAAGATCTTTCGTCCTGAGGCGAAATATACAGGGTGTTCCATTTAAAAAAATATATTTTTTTTGTTTTTCACACTTTTTGCAACACCCTGTATAGACAAAAAAATGTTTTCTGAGAACTACTTCTTAAGCATTACAACTTTCCTATTTACACATTTTTTCTACACAGTTGCACAAAAAAGTTAAAGGGGGTGGGAAAATATAAAAAATGACCCTGTACATTTTTGACTCTGATTACGTATTTTCCATTGGAAAAACGTCATTTGTTTCTAGTTTGGCTCTTCCACGACACATAATTTAATGTAATGCCCTAGCTAAAGTAAAGGGATACCAATAACCACTTTTCTAGATATAGAACGAGCATTTAATCATGCATCAACTCATTCAATTAAGAGAGCGTTGGAGAAAATACCTGTCTTTTCTCCAACGCCACTATATACCAAAGGGTGCAGGCATGTCTGGAGAACTGGATATTAACATCATTCTCGGGCGAAGGCATAATTATAGCCACAGTAGATAAAGGATGTCCCTAAGAAGGAGCGTTATATCCACTATTGTAGATGATATACTCCAAAAACTATCTGCTAAAGATTTCCTATGCCTAGGATATGAAGATGATACAGAGATAGTAATGCGAGGCACAGCATCGAAGAGAAGTCAGAGAGCTGTCAACATCGTGAACGACTGGTGTAAGCACGAATAGTTCTCATTTAATCCATATAAAAAATAGTGGTTCCCTTAAAACAAAGGAGAGCCCTGAGAGAGCTAAAACCACTAGTTCTCAACAAGGAAACAATTCCCTTTTCCACTGAGGTGAAATACTTAGGAATCATTTTTTAATAAAATTTAACACAGCAATCAAACACTCAAAAGGTTACACAAGAAGGCTTCGATAGTATTAGGCAGGTGTAGAAAAATGTGTGAAGCAAACTGGGGTCTAAGTCCTGTTAAATACGAGGGTGATTATCACATATGGTGGCAAGTGGTGGCGAGGATGCCTGTGCGCGATAAGAATCAAGAACTCAACTCCTACGGTATTGTTAGGCCTACCACCAATAACATTTCTTCTTGATCGTGTGCTTGATTTCAAGCAGCGTGATTTCATGGAATGCTGTTTGTTCTGTTTCTCCATGAGTCCCTGCTTTCAGCCTCTCTTATGGATTGAGTTATGTTTGTCCCCGTTATTTTCGTTATGAGATCTGTGTATCTTGTGGGTGACCTCCCTCGCGACCTCTTGCCTATTACGGCTCCTTCAATGGTTTATCTTTCCAGTCCTTTTTTTTATGACATGACCAAAAAATTTTGCAACTTTTTCTGCTACTATGGTGCGAAGTTGTTTTTTAATTTTGAGTTGATCTAAAATGTACTGGTTTGTTCTTCTTTCTGTCCATGGAATCCTTAACATTCTTCGTCAGCAGTGCATTTCGAATGCGTCAATTTTCTTTTTATCGGATTCTTTCGGTGTCCAGCATTTAGCACCGTACGAAAAGATTGAGATAACCAGACTTTTGACCAGATTCAGTTTGGTAATTAGAGTTATTTGATGACTTTTCCAAATGGTCATGGCTTCTTTGGCTAATACGCTTCTTCTTCGGATTTCTTGGCTGGATCCACCCCTGTTAGAAGTGAGTGCTCCCAGGTATATGAAGTTGTCGACAGTTTTTATGCTATTTACAGTCTTAATTTCCAGTCTGTTGTTATTCTGGCGATCCACTATCATCACCTTCGTTTTCTTTTTATTGATCTTCAGCCCCACTCCCTCACTCGTATTTTCGATTCTCTGGAAAAGCTCAATTAGTTCTTCTTCAGGTGAAGCTATAAGCGTGGTGTCATCTGCGTATCGTAGATTACTTATCTTTCTGCCATTGAAAGTTATACCGCCATTCCATTCATCGAGGGCTTTTCTCATGATCCATTCATCGTATATGTTAAATAGGAGGGGGCTTAAGATGCATCCTTGTCTAACGCCTTGGCCAACCTGAACCTTTTCAGGTTGTCCGTAAGGCCACTTTCCAACCTCACATGTGCAAAGTTATGTTCGTACAGATTCTTTTATATTGCATCCAGAATTGGCCACATGTTCTGCCATTGGACGCATTCAGTTGCTTTGGTGTAGCACAAATATGTGGGGATGTTAAATGCTCTCGCTTTCTCAATTATTTGGTTGATGTTAAAGATCTGTTCTCGAGTGCCGCATTCTGGTACGAAGCCTGCTTGTTCTAGGGGTAACTGACATAGAATATAAGGCTTGATCCTCTCTGACAATATTTGAAGCATTACCTTACTGGCGTGTGATATTAGGGCTATTTTGCGATAATTTTCGCAGATATCTTTGGGCCTCTTCTTATGAATAGGTACGTAGATGGATTTTGTCCAGTCTTCTGGTCATGTATCGTTTTCCCAGATGCGTTGACATATTTTATGGAAGATGTCTACCCCTGTATCTCCAAGTTCTGTTAGCATCTCAGACACAATTCCGTCAAAGCCCGGCGATTTGTGATGTTTTAGTTTATTAAATGCCGAAACTACTTCTTTTCTTATAATATCAGGTTCCTTTTCGTCATAATCTATTTTCATTTGTTGGTATTCAGCGATGTTCTCGTTCCTCAAAAGTTTTTCACAATATGTTTTCCATCTATCTTTTATTTGCTTTGAGTCTCTCAGCAATGTTCCTTCTTCCGATCTTATAGCTGCATATTTAGGGGTGAATGTGCGAGTTATTTGTTTGATTTTAGTGTACACATCTCTCGTTTCATTCTTATGAGAGTGCTGTTCAAATTCCTGACAAATTCCATTCAAGTAGTTATTCTTATCCCGTTTACATCGCTGTTTAATATCTATGCTCAGTTTCTTGTATTGTTCTTTGTCGTCCTCGCTGTTTAGTCCTTTGGTTTTGATGATTTTACGCTCTTCGATGTGCTTCCAAGTTTCCTCCGATATCCAGGATTTGGTTGGTTGTCTTTTGAGGTATTTTCCTGCTTGTGTAGCTGCGTCTATCAATGCCGTTTTTGTTTCATTCCATAGGGAGTTTGCTGTGTTGTTTGCGTGCGTTTTCGTGTTAATGCAATTGATCTTTTGCGTGGCTAGCTTGTTGTATCGTTCATTAGTTTTCATGTGCCACCAGTTCTGCAATGGTTCACTCAATTTCATGCGTAGTTCTGCTGCTAGAAGTTGGTGGTCACTGTGGCAGTCTTTGCCTAGAAGCGTCTTTACATTTTTTATCGATATTCTCCATCGTGAATTTATGAGAATGTAGTCTATTAGATTCCTATACTTTCCTCCCGGTGAGGTCCACGTGTAAAGTCTTCTGGGGTATTGCTAGAATCCAGTGTTGGTGGATTCCAGCAACATCCCAGAAGACTTTATATGCAAGGAATAGCTAGCTCGTAGCCTACAGACTGAAGACGTGTTGGGCATGCCCACAGATTCTTCTTCTTCTTCTTCTTCAAGCACCTGGACCTCCTAGAGCATTCATGATCATTAGCAGCTCTAATAATTAACTTTATCCGCTGCAGACCTAAATAGTATCACAGTGCTCACTCCATTGGCGGAAATGTTTATGCCAAGATGTTTTCCGACGACTAGAACTCGATTCCCGCCTATTTCTTCCGTAAATTATGGTCTAAAGCAACTCGTATTTCTAATTTCTCATCACATGGCCAAAGTACTCTAATTTAATTGATTGGTTGTTCCTAGTACTCAAGCGATTTAAAACGTTTTTGTTAGTCACTCTGTGCATTCGTGATGCTCTCAACATTCTACGGAATGCCCACATCTCGAACATCTGTATCATTTTGCACGTACTATGTTGGGGTTTGGGTTAGTTTGGGTTAGACTGAGTCTTAATCATGATGATGCTAACATGGTTAGCGAAACGCGCGTCGAGTGCAAAATACTATATTAAGATACTAGTTTTAAAAGACCATATTTTATCGCACGAGCACGAAATTAGGAAACGACCCGCTTGCGGGGAGTTTCCTAACGTGCGAGTGCGCTAAATGTCTATTTTTTCTATTTTGCTCGTTTTTTAATGAAAAACCTCAATTTATTCAAGTCGCGATCAAAAGTTGGACGGCCATCTTGTCACTTTTGACGTCTGTATTATTAATAATCCCATTCAAAACGGTGTCAAAATTTTTGCCAGTGAGCATTGACATTGAACAATTTTGTTAATATCATAGCAACCAGTCAACAAAAGTAGTGTCGAGAAGAGCTTCTTTTCGATACTACTTTGCGTATCGAAAAGACTTCTTTATGATACCAAAATAGAAAAATTCTGTTTCGGTATTGTGGATAAAACTCTGTTTTAGTATTTTGCACATAGTTTCAGTGAGAGTCCACGCCTCGATCCCATAGAAAAGAATACTGTAGACATAGTTGCGCAACAACGGATTCTTACAGATATTTTTAGTGATCTGTTGGTCAGCATTTTATGGCTTCTACTAAATGATATACTTGCTTGTTCTATTCAGTTTTTAATCTCCTGAAACATATCCCATCTCTCATTCAACCAACATCCCAAATATTTATATGATTGTAAGATTTTACTCTCTTCACTCTTTCGTTATCTATTTTGATATCTGTGATATTGTCCACTCTGTTTATCGTGACGATAATCCATTTAGTGTACTTGACATTTAAACGTAGAACCAAGACGGTGATCTGTGACCGTTCATAGAAGTGTCTGTAAGTCATCTTTGCTTGTTGTTAAGAGGACATTGTCGTCCGCATATTTTAAGTTGTTGATGACGACACCATTCGCATTTGTACTCTATGATCTATCTTTCAGAGGGCTTCTCTAATTTTTTTGCATATAAATTAAGTAAAAGCGGCGAAAGCACATATCCTTGGCGAACGTATGTCGTCCGATGTTTGACCGTCTATCTTAATATTTGCAGTTTGGTTCCAGTAAAGATTACCTATTATACAAAGGGTATTTATTTTAATAAGATTGTTAACTTTTCATGTTGAACTATGTCGAATGCCTTTTCATAGTTGACAAAACACGCGTACACGTCCACGTTTACGTCTCGGCAGGGTTGTATAGGTACTTGAATGCCAAACAGTGCCTACCCAAACTGCGACTTCCCACTATTTACCTCACACTTGGTGCATATTCTGGAGGAACACATTGTTCTATGTGCTTTACCAAGCCCACTCTTCTTCTTGGGTAAAGCAGCGAATGTTGACTTGTGTCATCAATCTTTGGGGATTATTCCGATTTTGTATATCCTGTTAAACAGTTCTAACAAAACTGTAAGTGAGCCTGCCTCTTCTAGTGCTTTTAGGATCACTATCTAAACTGTTTCGAGCAAGTAACATTTCGCCTAAATTTAAAACTAAATATTTTCTTAACCAGACATGATATCGATCTCTAGTTTTTAATGCTTAATAGATATGTCCCTTAAGAAACAATTTCCAAGGTTGGATTTTTTTAAACTGTCAAATTTTTGTATATACAGGGTGTCAAAAAAGACGATGATTTTTGCTCCAATTTCAATAGCATGTAACTTTCATAATAATTTCTTTAAATTTTGCCACTGTACATCAATTTTGAATCCCTGGTCCATAGCAAAGAAAGCAGTCTGTCAAATTTTTGATATCTGCTATATTTTAAGAGATACCGATTGGAAAGTTTTTCCTAAGGGATAAATCTATTAATCATTAAAAACCGTAGGTCGATATCAGATCTGGTTAAGAAAATATTCACACAAGGCATTTTTAGGCGAAATTTTTCTTGCTTGAAAGCAAATGGCCAGCAGTTTATATTCCGTCTGGTCTAGGGATTTTCAATTATTTGCGTTTAAAAGAGGATGCATTATCTCTGCTCTAGTTATATCCACTCCATCTTGTGCTGTAATATTATGTGTCGAATTTCTGTTGTCAACGAATATTGAAAGAGTCGTGTTTGGCTTCTAATCATGCTTTCTCTTTGCACTGTCCCATTAGATTCTTCCTTCACTTGACTAATACTAGCACGAATTTCTCTTTGAATCTCCTCTTTGTATCTGGTAGGGCTATCAGTCCATCAGTTTTAGAATATCCTCAGTAATCTACTCTTTATACTTTGTTTTGCTTCCTTTCAGTATACCTTCGCTTACTTCTACCACAATGTTTTAATCTGGTTCCAAGTTCCTTCAATCTTGGTTGCATCTGTAATATTACAGATGTTAGTAAGAGTAAGTCTTGAGTTTAATTACTCCCGGACCTCCGCTTTAACTTGTGTTAATCGGTTGCGATGCCTCGCTCTCCCTGCATTTTTAAAATTTTCCCTTCATTGTAGCGACCAGTAGTAAATGATCCGTACAAACATCCGCCCCTGGGTAGGTTTTAGCGTTTTTGATGGTATTCCTAAACCTTTTATTAATGATGAAAAAGTCAACGTAGTCAAGCTACGAACCTTCCAAATTGCTATCTTTCTCATGCCCGACCCACGGATTCTTAGCATCCCCTGCCCATTGAACAGTTGCCGGGGTCTGGAGGCCGTGATTTCATTGTTTTCGATCATGCTGAAGATTATCCAGGGGATGACCTTTTTGACCTTTACTGCAGTCGTTTTTCGTTGCCTTCTGCAACTCCATAACGCTGATGGTATATGGATATTCTGTAGTTTATCCGTCTTTAGAAATAATTTCCCCTTTCAAGAAGGTGCTCTGACCCGTGCCAGCTCATCTACCGGAAGTTGTTGGCTAGCAGTAGTAGGTACACTACTTATCCCGGCAATTCTTCGGTCGATGCTAGTTTTGGTCCGTCTCGAGTATTTAATTTCCTCAATACCACCCATATCTGGGAGGCATTCCCCTATCCGACACCCAGAAAGGTGCCCGATGGACGACTAGCAACTGCACACAGATTGAACCACTCCAACATACAGTCTAACCAATAAGGGCAGAGCTCGTCTGGTATACTGAAGATCAACCAACGTGTCGGAGACGGTAAATATGAACCAATAATGGTAACAAGTCATTTAATATATATGGTAAACCTAGCTATAGAAAACAGAGAACAGCAAAACCACCAATAAGACGGCTGTAAACTAAAAGCAATCAACGTCAACAATACAACATCCAAACTGATAGCGTGCTGTTGCAAGACATTGAACGATCTAGGTAGTAAAAGCAAAGTGACACTAGCTTGGATTCCGAGATACGAAGGCCTCAGAGGCAACGAAAGAGCCGATGTAATCGCGTAATGTAATTTGCGGGGGTTGCCAGATGTATTACCAAGGCCTCCGTTATGAAATAGAGTCTCACGAATGGTGAAATGTCCAACCAGGACAGAGGCAAGCTAAGGAATTCATTAATAGTCCCAAAACAAAGCTCACTGCTGACTTACTAAGCCAGAATAGAAAGGCTGTCAGAATGATGATAGGTTTATTGACTGGTCACTGTCGACAGAAAAGACAGTTAAGTCTGATTGGTCTGGCAGATTAAATCCTATGCAAGTTCTGCCTAGAAGAAGAAACTGCAACCCACAATATATGCGACCGTGAGGGTATGGTGAGGAGGCGTATTAAACAAATGGGTGAAACCAATCCAATAGCTATATGATATATTGAATGGTCATTATCAAGGCTATGGGGTATAATCAGGGATATAAAACTAGATGAAATGTTCCAAAACCAGAGAGAATCACAATCAAAAACATTTAACCTAAAGAGACCTGACAACTCATTCATAAAAATCCGAAATCTTGCAAAAATATCAACAAAACGATTGTCCCGCCTCCTTATATTTTTATGTATCGTGTACAAACTTTTGTCAAACTTCGTCCCCACTACTAAATGTAGTATTGCCCGCCCCCGCCTGAACGAAAGCAAGGACAGTTCATAGACGTAGACTTTGAAAATGTGAGTCCATCATAATAATAATTTCAATAAAGTAAATACGTTTAATTTGAAATGATGGTATTTATTCGGGTGCATTATTTAAAATATATTTATGTTTTATTTATAGTGTGTGGGTTAGATTGAGTTAGTTTGGGTTAGATATGGGTTCTGAAGGTTAGTTAACACAAAATAGTTATTTTGCTGTGTCACGAAATTTTTCCGTGTCCTTGCAAAACCACTGCCATGAAACCAAAGAAGTATTCACTTCAAAAATGATTTAATAGAGGTTGGTAAATGACTGCAAACATATCAGATTATCCATTAATATCACATACATAGGTAAGTATTATAAAATATTAATTCATTTACTTTTACTTACTTGTGGAAACTCAGGTTCGGATGATAATAGCTGGAGATTTTGCATACCTCACACCGCAAGACCATCGTTACTTTGATATAAAGTTTATAAAAAATATTTATAGGAAATCACTCACGAAATACAAAAAAGCTACACGTCGCGTCGCGTCGCACAAATTCAGGCTTTAAAACGTCCATTTGAAACCAAACAAAACTGGGCGAAGAGTGCTATTTTGCACGTTTTTTAATGAAAAACATTAATTTA
>JAEQML010076683.1:0-13240 GCA_016904865.1 Pissodes strobi
TTTTTTTTTAATCAAACATAACAACATAAATAAATTTAAAATACAAGACGACAATTAACATAAAAATAAACGCAGTACAAAACCCCATTGGATAAAGAATCTGGCAAATATAACTAACTATACCTGATGATATTTTACAGTTCTTATCACTAGGACCAAAATTTAGTGTAGAACCAGTTATATGTAAGGATATTTCCATTAAAAATATTTTGGCTGACATTGACTATTTTACCTTCAATATAGAGAGCATCTCATTAAAAGTATTACATTAGTTAAAGCATCTAAAATAATCACTAATCAAATATATAACTTTACCATATATTAAATATTTAGGTTATTTAATCGGATAGATAATTAAAAAATTTCTAATAAACCGGTTTTAAAAACTAGACTAAAAGATAAAAATCCATTAATAACACTTTCGGATGTAGTTTACAACATTCCATGTGCTCCTTGAAATATCACTTATATAGGTCAAACTTCAAGATCCGTATTAAATAGAATCACCTGCCACCAGAGTGATTGTAGACTACTATCAGGGAGATGTGCCCTCGCTGAACATGTTAAAGAATTTTTACATACCACGAATTATGATGAGAAAGAATAGAAAATTGTGGCTTTAGCAGACGTATTTACCATATGCGAGATCACTTCACCACTATGGTCTTCAAAATTATGGAAAGCCAAAGTGTGTGAACTATAAGCAATTGCTACCACCTCTATATGCATAATCGCCGAGGCGTTTCGATCTGTATGGACCTCGACAGGCCGATGCAACCTTATGACAGAGATGGTGGAAATTGCTTGGCCCGCGTCTTATGAAGAGACTGTGACGAGGCATACTAAGTATGAATAAAGCACGACGGCATAACGATGGACTCTCATTATTTTTTGATCACTCTGCGTCGCTAGTAATTTAAAACTATAGGCTCCACCAGGGATCCGAAAGTTGGAGATCCTTGTATGTCGGCATTAATTTAGCCAAAGTGATGAAATATCAGGAAAGTTAATTAGCGTCCCTACATTTGAAAAAGAAAGAAACGGACCTAGTGACTTTAGGGGACTTATTTACCAGATGCGAGTTTACTTCAACACTATGGTCTCTAAAATTATGAAAAGTCAAGGTTTGTGAACTATATGCAATTTGCACCATCTCTGTCGGCACATTTGACGACAGGTTTCGATCGGTATGGATCTTTTATAGGAACATAATTTTCTCATATGAATCAACCTTTATCACGAATAGTGTCATGTCACTGAGTACTGAGCGATCGAGAATCCCAACTCCAAATTCGTTTTCGTCGTCAACATTTCAAAAATGTTAATATTATTGTATGGGTTAGTATAATGTTATTCACTGGCCCGCAAGGTCTCCTGACCTATCAATTTTAGATTTCTTCCTTAAGAATTTAATTAATAGTGAACCAATTCCCAGTGATAATTGTTCTAAAAGGTTATCCTGAGCCTGAGCTGTTCGGTTAATGTCATTGCAACAAGTTCAGAATAGTTTCTAAAAATCTCGACATCTTATTGATAAATGATTGTAGATGGGCGACGCGACGGTTATGTAAAATATTTTTTATAGTTTTTCTGTTTCACTTTCACTAAAACTTCGCTTGGAAATCGTTAATAATAAAAAAAAAAGATTTTTTAATAAAAAATATTTATTGCGATATCCATTTGTCTTTGTCAAAATTTCTTATTAATTATATAGTACATGAAAGAAAGTGATCAAGTACCAGTATCTTCATAAACGCAGAAAATTTTAGTTATAGGATAAGTTTTTAAAATAACTTAATTTAAATTAACGAGCTGTAATTCCAGATTATGGCATACATTTTAATTTTAAGCCATGAATCTTAAGACCAATTTGTTTTAACTTCCAAATTAAAGGTAAGTCATCACTGCGATTTTACCCAATTTCGTTTTAGCTGATGCTATATAATACTGATTTGCGTAAAGCTTGGTAAATTGTCGTTTCAGACCGTGCAGACCATAATCGAAAAATACGGGTTTTAAATTCAAAAATTTTTGGTACATTATCCTATTCGGCCACCTAAATAAAAAGCCCTTGTAAAGACCGATGAAGAAAACTAGGCTTGGTTTCACTTCTTGGCTTGACCTATTTCACAAGTTACTAATAGTTTTCCATATACGGTGTAGAGATTACTAAGAAAATCTAAGTTAATTATATAGTTATATGTACGGGGTTATCCAACGAGGACTAGACAAGGAGATTTTTTGGCTTTCCCTGTACTTTTATAAAAAAAAAATAACCATCTTATGTAATTTTCTCCCGCAAATTCGGGTATGTTCAGCAAAAAACAATTGAACATCAATTAAAAGTGCTAGGGGTCACTTTGATATTTTTTTAAATGGGATGCCATATTTTTAATATGCTTATCCGATTTCTCATATAAATTTTGATCTAAAATGATGGATTTTTAATTCAAAAATGCCTTTTTTTCTTCAGTTTTGAATTCGGAAAATGTTCGTCTACCGTACGATTAATACCTGATAGATGGACACCCGTTTCACTTGTTCAACCTTTAACTTGCTTTAAAGCGGCCGTCAGTCAGACCAAATAATCAAGTTTTAAAATTCTATACTATATTTTTCACGAATTAGTTACAGATAATGGTAGTTTCTTGCAAATCTATTATTGTTTACGTATAAAAACAGTATGACATATTAGAAAAATCTATAAACTAACTTAATAACTTAATTTCAATAATATAATTGTTCGATGTGTCCTCCTTTACTTTCAAAACACGACCCATGCCCCCTTTTCAGTCTCTCCAAGGAATCTCTTACAATATTTTGGTCCTGGTTAAGTCTATTAATTTCATTTATGATTTTTTGCTGAATATTCTCGCGACTTCTGTTCGGTCCTTGATAAACTACATTTTAAATGACCCCATAAACATGTATCTATTTGCTTGATATCGGGGCTATTTGCTGGCCAATGCATTGTTCCGTTACGGCCAATCCACTGATTGTAATGCTCATTTAAGTATATTACCACTTCTCGAACTGCATGGGGCGGAGCACCATCCTGCTGCCAAATGATATTATTGTTGACTTGAATGGCAATCTTTCCAAGAAATCCTCGATATCGTTTTGAAGACACTGGAGGTATCTTTGGCCTGTTAAAGAGCCACGATAAAATAGTGGTCCAATGATTCGATTTTCTAACATCACACACCAAACATTAAGTGAGCTCCTACCTTGAAATGTTATTATTTCATATCTATGAGAGTTAACTGCTGCCCAGTATCTTGTATTTTTCCGATGTTGTAAATGACGCTTCGTCAGTCCATAGAATTTTATTATATAAATTATAATCTTCGTCTTGCTCTCCCATCAGCATTGAAGCAACAAATCGAAATCGAGGTTCTTTAAGTACTGTTTAGTATTGAACGGAAAGGATGCAATATGGTTTTATACCACATTTTTTTAAGTTCTGTGAACTGTTCCATAGAGTAAGCTATGCGGAGTCCTGGAGTACCTTACTTCTCGTACCTCTTGCGGAATAAAACTCTTCGGATTTATAGTAAAATATTGAACAATGGCTCGATTCCTTCTATTCTGTCTTTTCATCTTTCTTGGATTATCTTTCAATGTCTTCTTCTTTCTTCAAATGGGGTCTTAGTTCTGAGAATTATATCTACTGAAATGTGTCTCTGGAAACTCTCAAAAAATGTTCTTTGTGTTTGTGGAGCATTCTCTCCACTTTTGTAATATAATTTTATTACACTTAGTCGTTCTTCTAAAGAATATTTCATTATTTGTAACTAATTCGTGAAAAATATAGTATAGAAATTTGAAAGTTGATTATTTGGTCTGACTGACGGCTGCTTTAAAGCAGGTTAAAGCTTGAACAGTTGAAATAGGTATCCATCTATCAGATATTAATCGTACGGTAGACGAACATTTTCCAAGTTTAAAACTGTTTGAATTAAAAATCCATCATTTTAAATCAAAATTTATATGAGAAAACGGATAAGCACATTAAAAATATGGCATCCCATTTAAAAATATATCAAAGTGACCCCTAGCACTTTTATTTGATGTTCAATTGTTTTTTGCTGAACATATCCGAATTCGCGGGAGAAAATTACATAAAAGGGCTATTTCAGTTTTTTTTTATAAAATTACAGGGAAAATCAAAAAATCGCCTTGTCTAGTCCTTGTTAAAATTTTCAATATTATTACAGTGAATTTTAAAAAGCCTAACCATTCTATAAAGTGGGGTTTTTTTACCAGAATTTCTATTTCTAAAAGTCACTGAAAAATATTTATCAAAGAGCTCTGTTTTTAATATTGATGTGTAGCAAATGCCAGCCCTTATTTATTTCGAGTTTTTAGGAATACCCCTTGTATTAAATACCAATTTTAATTTTTGTCTATTTCCATGAATACCACTAATATCGTAATATCGTAAGTAATACTAGCTTTTCTAACATGTTACTGATATTACCAAATTTTCAGAATTGATATCATCCTATTATTAATCATTTGATTGTCTTGATTGTAGTAGTTGAGTCGTTTTTGTTTGTTGTTATTGTTAGTTGGTTCCTGTATTGTATAGACTGTAGACTTTGATAAAATGGATCGTTTAACTGCTGGCTTCCATTGAAACAGAGTTGATACGAAAAATTACGGACTTTAATTAAAAGGTTATTGATAAATTTGTTTTAAGGAACACTTATAGGATCGACTTGATATTTAAAAAATAAGGTTCCAATAATAATAACTTTATTTATACAATTCATTTCATATCTTAATCTCATATAACAGTATTAGTTCAAAATGAAATATCGTTTATTATTGAGGCAATGCGCCCTAAAAAAGTACACGCTATTTATTTTGGTAAATTATATTTATCGCATAAATTCTGCAGTCAGACGCCAAAGAAGGTATCTCGGGGTCGCCCCATTTGTTCGCGTTGGGCCTTCGGCGGCATGCTTTTATACAGAACACCTGTAATATTTGCCCACGATCCGCCACTGAATGTGGAATATCGTTTTAACATAGCATTGTTCGCCCATATTTTAGTTATGGAAGCCTAAACTAGGACAAGTACTTAGAAATGCTAAGATGGTTCGAGAGTAACTTCCTAGACAATATTACTCTTGACCAAAGACGATCAGTTTACACGATGCCGATGGCTGCCCAGCGCATTCCACTCAGAGTATTACTATATACTTATATGAAGATCTAACAAGTTACCATCCACTTGTAGATAGGAAAATCTATTAATATATAATTAGTCTTAACGTTACTGTAATATATTTAACCTGTTCCGATTCGTTTTAGCCCGTTTTAGTGCTTTTGGTTTGTTTTGGTTAGTCGTTCAATCAACATTCGGTTAGTTTCAGTTAGTTCCAATTTATTTTAGTCATTTGAACTGACTCCAATACGTTATAATCAAATTTAGTGTTTTTGTAGTTTTGGTTAGTCGCCAAAATTCGGTTCGTTTTGGTTAGTTTTAACTTACTTAAATTTTTGTAACCTATTCGGATACGTTTTAGCTAGTTTTGATGATTTTGATACTTTTGATTACTTTCGGCTAGTCATTCAATCAGCTTTTGGCTAGTTTTAGTCAGTTTTAATTTATTTTAGTTACTTGAACCGCGTTGTGTTACAACCAATTTAAATGTGTCTGGTTGATTTTAGTTAGTCGTAAAAATTCGGTTACTTTCGATTTAATCTGTTCCGATACGTTATAATCAATTTTAATGATTTTAGTTAGTTTTGGTTAGTTGCCAAAATTCGGTTAATTTGGGAAAGTTTTAACTTACTTTAATATTTTTTTATTACGCATGCATTATAATCAACGATTATCGCACGCTGGCATCATAATCAACGATTATCGCACGCTGCAGCGTGCTTAAAATGATGTTAATGATGCGCTATAGAACTATAGAACATTTGATCTGCCTTTATACCCTTATACCCTTATACCCTGCCTTTAAACCTGCCGTTTAAATTACTCTATGCCAAAATGAAGGAACATATTTAAACACAACATTGCTTTATTATAAATAGTAACTACATAACTCAAAAAAGTAAAACATTTTTGAGCCTTCGTAATAAAAAAAATAGCGTATGATATACGTGTATTGCGACTTACAAAACACTCCGCTGCGCGTCGTGTTTTGGAATATTTCGCGCGTGCGTTTTAAAGGCCCTCTATCATAATATACTATTAATTTGTTCCGATACGTTTAAGCCCGTTTTGGTCCTTTTAATTACTTTTCGTTAGTTATTCAATCACCTTTCGGTTACTAAAACTGAGCTTTATCCACAATACCGAAACAGAATTTATGCACTCGACGCGCGTTTCGCTAACCATGTTAGCATCATCAGGAGATGATTAAAACTTTACTTACTTTCAGTTAGTTCCAATTTATTTTTATCATTTGAACGAGTTCCGATAGGTTATAATCAAATTTAATGTATTTGGTCAGTTTTGCTTAATCGCCAAAATTCGGTTCGTTTTGACTTTCTTTAATTTTTGTAACCTGTTTCGATACGTTTTGATCCGTTTTGGTGTTTTTGGTTAGTTTCGGTTATTGGTTCAATCAACTTTCGGTTAGTTTCAGTTAGTTTCAATTTATTTTAGTAATTTGAACAGATTCCGTTACATTATCCTCAAATTAAATTTTTTGGTTAGTTTTGGTTAGTCGCCAAAATTCGGTTAAAGCCCAGTCAAAACCCTCTTCATCATCGTAAAGTTTTTATTACTTCGATAACATAAACAAAGATAAGGCGTCCGCATAAACAAACACTCTCATCTCTCAGGCGTATGACGTCATGTGGCAAAAGCATGCACTTTTTCACAATTTGGAGCCTCATACTAGGATAACAGGAAGATTTTCAATATTAAAATCTCGACATCGGGTTGAAAAATGAGTGGATATGGGCGGCGGTTATGTATGTATACAGTTATCATTTATATTTCGCCACCTTATGCAGGGTTTATTTTTGCAGATAGAAAAAATTATTAAATACAAAAGTTGTATGCATTTCAGAAAACTTCATAGAAAAAATAAATTTGAATATACAAGGTGAGTCAGAAACGAGTGGCATACCAATTTTTTTTAATGGAACGCCCAGTATATTTTTGATTATTTAGATTCTCCTCATTATTCTCTTTTCAAAAATGTATAATATGTCTATACATGCAGTGGTAGTTTTTGAGCTGTTCGACTTCCAAATTGTTCCTTATCTGAAATTCAACCACGATACTTAGAGAAAATCCTGAAATGAGTAGAGAAACGACCGATTAAAAGAATTTATATGTCTTCAAGATACACAAATGAAAGAATGTGTACGTCCGCGTCCCACAGAAATGGTAGCAGTAACATTAAGTTGTGATATAAACCTTCTTACCAAACCAATTTAAAGCTACGGCCTTTTTTCGAAAATTTAAAAAGATTCTATAGATATTATTTTCGTATTTTACAAGAAATTACACATAAAATTGTTCTTATTTGGTTTATTTACACTAACAAAAATATAATATTGTTGTATTTTCAAAACTAGTATATTTCAACTCAAAAGACATTTTAGGATATTTAAACAGAACATATTATTCAAAATCATTAGGACTTCGTAGCTGCGTGTATGTTTGCTGTGGAAAATCAATATATCCTGATATGCTTGGAACGAGATATTGGGGAGAAAAAGAATCATACGTTGAAGATGTGGAAATTGAAGTAGTCGATATTTGTGGCGACGGTAGTAGCTGCTGATATCGACAATTCAGTTTTTTTTCTTATTTTGTGAACGATTTTGAGGATATCCATGCGAAATTCTAATTTATTCATCCTCGTTCATTTTTCTCAGAGATGGTAACAATGAATTCAAAAATAACTCATCTTCGTCTGGAAAAATTTTATATGCTGGCTCTGATCTTTCTAATGCTTTAATTAAAGCTCTGTCAGTATCAGTATTGGCTGATACAATGTATTTGCTTTTCTCTTTCGCTGTTTTTCGCTTGACCTTCCATAACCTTTTCTTTACTTGGTTCTTCCAAATGCTCTCCACTTTCTCTTTCTTCAGAAGCACCACCATGATCAGTATCTAGCGAAGTACCCACTGCCTGCTCGCAATACTGCACACACTGAATGACAACTGACAACGCAGCAATGTCGAAAATGTCGTTGGATATCGTCGTGCCGGCTAGAGCTCATTTTTTTTTATCCTATTGGCGATCAAAAGTCAAGCGATATGAATCGCGCCACTTCTGACCGCCAATCGTATGGTAACGGCCTACCGCGATGATATTTTAACCAGTAAGCGAGCAGTATATAATTGTATGTTAACTTTATAAATTTTGGTCGTCGCGATATCCCGTATGACATATCGCGCGCGGCAAATCGTGCCGTTACCGTCCTGAGGGCAAACGCCCTTATACTATGTCAATAATGGAAACTGTGCCCACACTCAAAATGAGTATCATAGGCAATTTCCCAGTAGAACCGTTCCAACACGGAGCACAATAGAATATATAGTAAACAAATTTGAAGAAACCAAAAGTTTAAATAGAAAAAGAAGAACTATAAATCCAAACGAAAACTTCTGATTTAAGTGTGTTGCTATTCTTTACAGATAATAATTATTAGTTTTTCTATACTTAGTACTATATCTAGTTCATTTTATTGCAGAAAATCCTGAAAGATCAATTCCTGATGCAGTGACTTATCTTCAAAAATCATTCGGAAAAATTCAACAAACCCTTCATTGTTAGAACTATCATCCATATAAACCGCTACCGGTCTGATGAACATAAACGACAAAGATTAATTTTTATCAAGAAATTTTAAGAAGACGTTTGTTAAATCCACTCAATCAATCAATCAAATCTTTATTCAAAATTGAGAACATATGTGTCGTTAATAACTAATCTTTTTACTTAGAGTTAGATGTCCTCGTTTCACAAGTTGCCTGGCACTTCACTGCGCGAGTGCACTCGCGTGCCAAACATCTAGCTGTTAAATCTACTGTTTAAACCATATAATTTTTATTGATGAAGCTACGTTTACTACTAGTGGTATGTTTAATCGTCGTAATAAATATTTCTGGACGACAGACAATCCTCACAAAATTCAAGTAGTCAAAAATCAAGAACGACAAAGTTCAAATGTTTGGTGTGACATTGTAAAAAATAAAGTTATTGACCAATCTTTTTCCGTGGAAGTCCTACTGGTGTCAGATGTCTACAATATCTGGAAAATGATATAAACCAGCAGTTAGATAACATTCCTTTAAACCAGTTATTTTCATTAATTTGTCAACAAGATGGCGCTTTAGTGCGCAATGTTTTAAATGTCACTCTATTTTTGAATCGGAACTATTATCTGTGGATTGGACGAAATGGACTTATAAGTTGGCCAGCAAGCAGTCCAGACCTGGCGCCGCGCCGCTTGCCATATTTTTATGGAGTTATCTTTAAAACAAAGTTTACTACAATAGGCCCCGAAAATATAGCTGTATTGGAACAGAGAATTAGAGAAGAAATTGTATTAACCTGATTTTATTTTTAACTCTATTAATCACAAATTATTACAGAGCATTGAGAAATGCTTCGCCAACCAAGGAGGACATTTGGAGAAATAGAATGTATGGTTTTTATTTTTATTTGTCGTTTTTCCTTTTTCTATAGTTTTATCATTCATAATAAAATATTTTCCTACTTTAAAATCATAATAATCATTTTCTACATTAACATCATAATCAGAAATAATATAAATAAGTAAATAATAAAATTATTATTCAGATAAGGGGTAATTTTCAAGTCGAGTAGCTCAGAAAGTACAGCTGTAAGTATAGACATATTATACATTTTTCAAAAGAGAATAATGAGGAGAATATAACCATTCAAAAATATACCGGGCATTCCATTTAAAAAAAATCAAAATTTGATACTCCATTCGCTTCTGACTCACCCTGTATATTCAAAATTATTTTTTCTAGGAAGTTCCCTGAGATCCATACAACTTTTGTATTTAGTATTTTTTTATATCTGCAAAAATAAACCGTGTATAAGGTGGCAAAATATAAATGATAACCCTGTACAATAATTTTTATAGTTTTTCTTTTTACTGTTTTCATTTTCGTTAAAACTTCACATGGAAATCGTTCTGATACCCAGCACCTTTAATAATAAAAACGATAATTATTAAATATTATGCAACTTTTGTGGCCATTAAATATTTTCGTTCTAATTTAAAATTAGCATTGATTGAACAACGTCCATACAAATAATATCGAATTATCCCATTCGATTTAGAAACCGATTTAGCTGTTCCAATTTAATTTAAAAAACTGCGTTTTTGTGACTAAATATCGCTATTCAAATTATTACGAAGCTACAAAAATATTTGCAAAGCCATTTTATTGTTGTCAGTCTATCGGAAGTAATTTTAATTATTAGAATTTTAATTTATACCTATAATCGTGATTACAAACCCATGGTTTGCAAGCACCTATGATTTGAATTTTTATTATCGAAAGTGGCGTAGTCTAAATCCTTCATGACACCACTTTTGATAATGTATGTGCACATAATGAAAAACGGTAATCATGAGAATCAGTAATCATGAAAATAGGTAATCAAGGAAATTTGAAAGCACAACAATTACCTACTAATAAATAAAATTACTATTCATAGAACTTCAGAACAATTTAAATTGTTTACCAAAGAACTGTATCATCCATAAAGTTTTGTAATAATTTTAATAGATGCAACAGTATTAATTACTTCGTAAATTATTATTTGTGAAAAAATTATAATATTATAATAGCAATTCTACATTTATTATAATATTATAATGGAAATTGGACAAAATTTTAAAATATTTCTGTAAGTAATTTTGATATTCACTAAAATTTTCAGGTCAAATTAATTATGTTGTTTAAAAATTCTTATAAGGAGGTAGTTGTTACTCTAATAGTGTTCATAATGAAAATTCTTATTGAAAGATAATGTAGGATCAAAAACTGCTTTGAATAATATCAAATTTGAGGTATTGGGTACACCCAGCGCAAAAAAATATAAGTAATAGAATTTCGTAAAATTAAAAAATATTTTAAATCACGATAATCAACACAAGTGATTAAAAATATTTGTAGAAAATAGTTTGTTAATGTTTTCTAGCATGACGTCTTCATTCTTTTTAAGCTTGAAAAACACATACTTACGATTCTAATGTTAGTGCTCCCAACAACTAAAGCTATTATGAAAAGTTGCAAGCTTTTAGCTGAGATTAGTTAAGTGAGGTTAATTTAAAACCGTAAACTCCACATGCTTAAAATAATATCGCAAATTTCTTAAAGAATCAGTGAACTATTGTCAACACCTACGATAATTACGTGCTGCGCATATACCTTTTAAAGTTGAAATCTGAGGGGTAATTGCAATAAAATTTTTTTCACATTTCACATTTGGTCGACACCAGATGAGACTTCTTCAGATGGAACGAGATGAGATTAAACAATTAGAAACCGAGGCCACTCTTCCATATCGTCTCGTGGTGGCGACACGAGATGAAGCCAGATCCAAGCCTCATCTGACTGCAAGTGCTGATAAGTATAATATGACTAAAGAGTGTATATTTTACCGGGCGATACTTTAGTAGCATAGCATGAAGTGGTTTTTAACTAGAATACTATTACTCCCAAAATAAATATTAGCTGTTTATTGCAAAACTAGTAAAAGCTTTATTATAGTCATTCAGCCTGAGTAAATCAATATATTTTACTAGTGCAATACAAATATCTATTCAGTGAACTTGTTTCATTAGAAACTTCTATTTGAATCACCCAAAGTAGATTAATTGAGTTTTGTGTTTAACACATCATTATGGCATTGCAGTGTGCTGTGTCGCCTCCTATGTACCTTCTAATTGTGCGATTTCTCTTTTTTATTATTTTTCTTCAGTGTGTAAATCCGCCTAATTTACTTACAGCTTAACAAATGCCCCATACAATGGTGAAACTTTCTTATAATAAACAATAGACAATTCGAATGATACAACAAAAGAGAAAAATGAATCGCAATCTTTTTCAAGGACGTTGAAAAACAAAAACATATTTTGATATTCATGACACAGGAATATGTACATTAGGAGAGTAACGTAATAAAAGGTGCAGTAGAGGTGGGATTTAGGGGATATAGTTTGTAAAAAGGGCTCTGTCAGCAGGGCCGTTCCTAGATATTCGGCCACCTATGTGCTAGCACTCAAAATGCTGCCCCTTTCAGAAAGTTAATATTTTTTATATGAAGCTTACTTAATATATTTTATTGACAATTCTAAAACATTTATTTAATTTAACATAAAGCTAAAACTAAATAAGAAACACACATTTAACTCTATTAACAAAAATACACACATTTAAGCAATAAATGATGAATAAAACAAGAAAACAAAAGTACAACATTAAAAAATTGTCTAGTTTTACGGAGGCAAGTTTTTGCAGCTCTCATTTTCTATTGCAATAATAGCTAAATCTTTGAGACGTTTCTGTGATATTGAAGACTGTTAATAATTTTTATTATTTGTAGCTCTTCAGATGTAACTGCTACAGTTAACATTAAAATATTCTTAAAATTATAACTAAATAAAGCTTTAAATGGAGATAACAAATTATTATATTATTATATGTTTGCATTTCATTAAAAAGTGCATTTCCCTAGCACATCTTTAGCCGCTCTATGTGTTCGTCCCAAATCTAGATCAATTCAGTTTTGTTCCAAGTCATGTGGCATCATATCAAAAAATTTAAAATATTGTTACACTGCGATAGTGACTGAAATATTGTTCGACTGACGTTCCGGCTTTATCTATGAATAATAAAAATTTATTCAAAATTTCCCATTTTTATTTTCTATAACTTTGTCGATTCATACGACGTTTTCCTTCTTATGCGAACTTCAGGAAATTTAGGCTGCTTTCAGACGATTCGACTTTTCGCCGTACATACCAAAGAACATGCCGCATGTACTTTTTGAAACCACGTACGAAGCCACGACGCGACGCGGTCTTTGGCCGTGCCTTTGCTCAGTTGCTCTTGGGGTGTCATCATATTATTATGATGGACAGTAGCGAAAAACTGTTTTATTTATATTACCTGAAGCTAAAAAGGAAAAATTCTTCAAGGGACAGAAATACGTGGGTGCATTCTTTAAATCTTCAGAGGCCAATTGCAGGTGCTTTTGTAATTCTATATC
>JAEQML010076684.1:0-13240 GCA_016904865.1 Pissodes strobi
CGTTCTACGTCGTCTTCCGATACCCAATCTCCAGCCGTCTCGGTCCATCCATTGATCGTCCTCCAGACCTCTGGCTCTAATTTCCCCATCGATGCCCTCTCACCAACTTTTCCTCGATCTTCCCCGTTTTCTCCTTCCTTGAGGGTTCCAGTTCAATATCTGTTTCGGAATTCGTTCTGCCATTCTCTGCTCGTGACCATACCATATCATCTGTTTTGTCCTTATGTCTTCTATAATTGTGTGGGTTACTTCCATTATTTCTCTTATATGGTCGTTGGTTAATCTGTCCAATCTGGATCATCCGGCCGCTCGTCTCCAGAAGTCCATTTCAGTAGCGAATAGTGGCTCTCTGGGAGGTTTCTTTAAGTTGCCATACTTCGGAGCTGTAGGCAACTATACTCCTAATAATAGTGTTATAAATAAGCCTTTTGTTTTGTTTGGATACACTTTGGTCCCACAGAATTGAATTTAGAAGGGAGATCGCACGGCTGCCTTGTATGTTCCGTTCTTTAATGGCCTGATCTGTTGTTCCGTCCTCTGCAAATTTCATCCCCAAATATTTATAGTCCGCGCAGTGTCTGATATGCTGACCGTCTTCCAGAACAAGGTCTTGTGTCTGTCCACCTATGCACATGTACTCCGTCTTTTCTATGTTTACTTCGAGTCCCAATTTTTTGTATTCCTCTATCAGTTTTCTCACCATATATTCTATATCCTCATACTCCTGTGCTAATATGATTTGATCATCAGCAAAACATAGACTGTATATATGTGTGTTGGTGAGTGGGATGCCCATGCCCTGACACTTTCTTTTCCATGTGTTTAAAGCTTGATCCAGGTATATTTTAAACAGCGTTGGTGATCAACAGCAACCCTGTTTGAGACCACCTGTAAGTTTATTATTGCCTATTCTGACTTTGGCTGCGGAGTTTTCATATAGTGATTTTATAGCTTTTAAAAGTTCAACACTGATGTTACTTTTCTCAAGGGCTTCCCACAATTTTTTTAAAGGTACGCTGTCATATGCTTTTTGTAGGTCCACAAACAACATATGCACTTCCTGGTTATATGCCATTTTTATTTCTATTATTTGGCTTACAGAAAATAAATGGTCCACTGTTGAGCGACCTGCTCTGAATCCTGCTTGCTCTTCCGATTCCATATCCCTGTATTCGCGTTCAATTTTGTTTTTTATAATTTTCCCGTATATTCTACTAATGCCACTTGTGACTGATATGCCTCGGTAATTATCGTAGCTTTCCTTGCTTCCCTTTTTGTGTATAGTAGAGATATACGATATTTTCCATTCCATTGGGACTGGTGTTCCATTTAGATATTTTTGAAACAGTTCTCTTAGATATAGAAACAATGTGTCTGTAACGTATTTTATTAATTCTGCAGGGATGTTTCCAGGTCCTGGTGTTTTACCATTTTTTAATGTTTTGCAAACCTCTTTCATTTCCTGCGCAGTAATTCTGATAGGTGATCCTGTTGTTATAAGGTTGTGATATTCTTCTGAAATTCTGCTCGATTTACCGTCAAGAGCCTTCTAAAGTGATCCTCCCATACCTGTGATCTAATTGGGCTAGTAAGGTCTCGCTTCTTATCTTGTTTTAGTGAATTGATAATATGCCGACTTTCCGTGCTTTTCTGGCCACCCAAAAAGTTGTTTATTCTGGAGCACTTCTTTTCCCATGTCTCATTTTTCTTCTTGCTTATTAGTCTTCTTACCTTGGTCTGTGCCTCTTTGTACTGTTCTTTGGCGCTATTCGTTTTCGAGTTTAGGTAGGTTTTTTATTTATGTTTTTTCTCTCTTATTTCTTCATCGATTTCCGAGTCCCACCAATACGGTTTTAACCGTTCGCCTTTCTTTTATTTCTACAGCTTCCTGTGCAGCGGCACGTATGCATTCTTTTATTGAATTATAGAATGACTCTGGATCATTCGCCTGAGATATATTTATTACTTTTTGATCCAGCCTGGTCTGGTAGAGTTTTTTGACGCTGTCATGGTCAAGACTTTCCAAATTGTATTTTTAATTGCTCCATGCATATTTTGTACATACTCATTTATTTTCTGTACAGGGGGATTTAATTTATCAGGGTATATTATAGTTTTCTCACGGGTCTCAGAGGGGATTGAAATCCTGCACAATACTGCTATATAGAGAGTGTCACTACAGTTGTTGGTGTTTCGTTGGTACCGACTGTAGCAATAGAGGTAGAGGCATTGCCTCAAATTCCACTCCCACTCCCAAGGTGCTTAGCAGTAGTCCACGTGCAGAAGACCGTAGGTGATATCGGCGAAGACAGTAAAGATAAGTCTAGGTTATATTTGCGGTCTTTTGACATAGTGTTATTGGCGTCTTATTAGTATTTTCCAGCGTATCTTAGATCGCGTGTTTTAGAATTTTCCAGTGTTGTATAATATCGCGTGTTTTAGTATTCCTTGCGGCGAGGGAACTGTTTAGGTGTAAGCAAAGCTTACCAATGCGTATCTATTTAACTGCTGTATTTACTAGTGTGGTTCTAATAATGATCATAGTTTTTTATATTACATTTCTTATTCTTACAATTTAATTTATATTGTCTTAAAGGATCAACATTGTCGTACTAATTTATTGACTTAACAATTTTACATAACGATATTTAATGATCTAAATCTATAGAGTTTATAAAAAATAAAGTTTATTTATGTACAACTGCGAGTCGTCTGACATGGTAAACGCGCACAAAGTTAGTGGCTACTATTAGACGGATAACTTTTAATTACTAGTTGATGAGACGATAGACGCCTTATGTGTATTGTGATTATTGATTAATTGTTGATCTTGGTTTTGATCTTGCGTAATCACTTGGTATTATGTTGTTAATTCGGTTTTAGCTAAATGTGTCTAATAATTGTTCGATCATTTCTTATCTGATTCACTTCTATTATAACGCAATTTTAATTCAGATTACTGTCTATATATATTTATGAGCATATAGATTATTTCTTGTTTCCAATTGAGCTCTTTTACCTGTTTATATTTATATTATTTTGATTATTGGAAGTAATATGACAACACGTTGACATCAACCTAACGAACGCCAATAAACTTAAAACCTGCACGAACGTGACCGTCTTTTATTTGCTCTGGAATACCTCAACCAGACAAGTGTAATTAGTAGTAGTCTAGACTTTACATCGCCCTTGTGTAGCGGATAATCGTCGATTGTGGATCGCCCTTATGGATTCTTAAGACCGAGGATCTTCCTGTTTGGGTCTGCAGAGTTGGATATTTCAAACTGGTGGCACCCTGGTTAAGAGTAAGTAATTGACCCACTCCCACGCCGACGAGCAAGTCGGAGCACACATGTTGCGCTGGCCGCATCCTTAAGGGTAGGTATCATCTTATTCATTATATCTTGCTAACACATTCAAAAGGGTCGTTTTACGCGCAACATGTGGAATAAAGAGGTTCGTAATAGGTCTATTTTGATTTTGTCTAATATTTGGTTGTTCAAAATCAATAAAGCATTTCTTCAATGAAATCAATAGGATAGTTATTATAAATCAAAACATTGATTAAAAATTATTTTTCTGTGTTGAAATTTTGATTATTACAAATTATTTTCATTCCATCATATAGACTTTTTACGACCCCCTTTTGACCGTTATTATGTGATTTGATTTAAAATTTAATTATCTGTTTGTATGTGTAGGATTTCTGTACATTTTTGTTAATTTAAGTCTTTTTTTTATAAGAATGTCAAGAAATGAAAGTTGTTCATTTATTTCTCTTTCTATAGTGAATTTAATTGTAAGTTCTTTAGTGTTAATATGATTTAGAAAATCCTTAAGGAAATGTTCGTTATATGGATAAATTGAGATAATGTCATCTATATAACGCCACCAAATTAAAGGTTTATATTGATAATTTTCAACAAAATTTGATTCAAAATTTTACATAAAAATATTACTTAATAAAGGTGATAAAGGCGAACCCATAGCCATACCATTCTTTTGTTGATAGTAATTGGTATTGTATTGAAAATATGTAGTTTTTACGCAAAAAGTAAGTAATTCGAGTATGGTGTCAATATTAAGTTTTGTACGTTCACCAAGGTTAGTATCATTTGCTAATTTGTCTCTTACAATACTTAAAGTTTTATCAGCAGGTACGTTGGTAAAAAGACTCACAACATCAAAACTTACCAGAGTATCGTTAGGATTTAAATTAATTTGTGATAGTTTCTCTAAAAAATTTTGTGAGTTTCTTATATACGAGTTAGTGTTGTTAGCAAGTGGATTAAGAATGTTTAGTAGATATTTAGCAATGGGGTGTGTTGGTGGATTTATACATCTGACTATTGGACGTAGAGGAATATTTAGTTTATGTGTTTTTGGTACTCCATATAAATGAGGTGTTGTACTATTGTGTGGTGTCAGTTTGAATCTTTCTATATCATTGAACTGATTTTTGTATTTTTTTTACATATTGTATATATGTCTCTCAATACGTTCTGTTGGATCATTATTTAGTATTGAGCAATTACCGTCATTTAGAAGAGACATTATCTTTTCATCGTAAGTAATGCAATTCATTATTAGGGTTGAATTATCTTTATCGGCTGGAAAAAATGATTGTAATACTCTTTGTTCTGTGTATGTTAAGTTTGGCTTCATTTTAAATGGATTTTCTAGTGTGATTTTAATTCTAATTCTAAATTCGTCTTTATGTTCTTCTGGTAAGTTTTGTGTTGTTTCTTCATTGCTGAAATGGTATCAAACTTAGGAACGATTTTAGGTGTAACTGAGTAATTTAAACCTTTAGAAAGAACAAGTTTATCAACATCGGATAATACTCTATCAGACAAATTGATTACAGTTTTTTCAATAAAGTCGTTATTTTTGGCATTAGAAATGTCTTTGTTTAATTTTTCTTGAATGAGATTATTAAATTTATTTATATGAATAATGAAAAATAATGAAAATTTATTAAATAACTGTTGTGAACAGACTTGCAAATATGATTGAAATCAATAGGTAAAATTTGGTTTTGCAAGTTAAATTTTAAATTATTAATTTCTTTTTTAATTTTATATTTATTAAGTCTATGAAACTGTAATCTTTCTCGTAATAGAGCATTACTTGCTTCTTGGTTTGTTTGTTAAAACAGCTTTAGGATCATAGAAGATTATTTTTTTAGGGGTTGATAGGTTATAAAGCGGTGCTTCACACACGTTTAAAATTCATTAATTTTTGATGGATCAAAGAAAGTACGTAACAATAAAATAGTTGTTTAATATAATAGTTATTTTGATTGAGAAGATATACAATGATTATTATTAAGCTATTAAAGCTAGATTGGTTGAGTTTCCTGATTCCAATAATTTGCGAGCTAAGAATAACTTAATTTTAAATAAATAAAATTAGATGATAATGAGCGTAGTAACATATTTGTAAAAAAATTTAATTTTCTAGTTTTTGTGCTCTATATGTCTCACCTTTTTTCTTTTCTGGCAGTTACTCTTTTCCTTGATTGTTTTTTTCGTGTTGACGTACTCCTTGTTTCACTGGTTTACTGATTTTATGTTACTAAATACCATGAAACTGTCCATAAGCTTATTCAACTGTTACCGTAATTATTTGGAACGTATTCGCTCTTAGATAGTTGACGGGTAAAGAGGAAGTTTTGACAAATTTGCATGTGTGGTTTAAGAAACAAAAGTTTTCTGAAATCTTTCATGACTTTGCGGAGAAACAGACGGATAATTAAATGAAAATTCGGAGCATACGTCTATTATAGCCACATTTCAATGCTTCAAGACGATTAATGGTTGCTGCCTTTGAGGTCCAAATTTCCGCATCGTACATCAGTATAGGCCATATTATGTAACACTTGATCATTCTATGGCGGAGCTTTAAACTTAAATTATTATTGCAGAAGAGCGATCTGATTTTCTGAAAGGTTTCGCGAGCTGACTCGAGTCTGTATTTGACTTCTCTATCTGGGTCAAGATGTGCTGTAATGTAGCAACCAATATTACAACACGTTTTTCTGAATTAAACCTAAAGATTGGGTCAACGTTCAGCTATTTTCCAAAATTCTTTTAAAATTCCAACATGACCTGAAGTTGGAAGATCATGACAGCGAACCAGGACTTCTTTTCGACGATCTTTTGGCAACACTATTTTCCAAGAACTGGACTGATTAGGAAAGTTGGGACTTGTAGTCTTAACAAATTTAAAAAGATTACCACTTTCAACTCTCCAACAAGGAAATTTATCTGGTTGTTCTTCCAGCTTTTTCAATATATCGACATACCACTTATCAGAAGTGTTGGAGTAAGAAGATAACGAATCCTCCACGACTGCGATATCTTCTGTCAAAACTGGTACGGACCTAGATAGAAAATCTGGCACTATATGCTCTTTGCCTTTTCGATGAATTAGTTGAAAATCGTAAGGTTGTAAACGAAGTGCCCAACGACCAAGTCGACCCTGCGGATCCTTTAAATTATGTAACCACAATAGTGAATGATGGTCTGTGATTACCTTAAAATGAACTCCCTCTAAATAATGCCTAAGTTTTTCCACACTCCAAATAACTGCAAGACACTCCTTTTCCGTAACTGTCAACTTCATTTCCTGCCTAGTAAGGGAACGTGAAAGATAGGCAATTACCTTTTCCCCATCATCGAATTGCTGGGTTATAATCATGATATTTTAGTTGGGGTTTGCAAAAGTGACACTTCTCTTGACCAACCTTTAGTCCGGCTTCTTCTAAACGATCAAACACAAGACCTAATATCCTCAAATGGTCTGAAAAAGTCTTGGAAATAATAATGATGTCGTCTAAATAGACCATGACATTGTTTTCCAAGTCAACACCTAAGACACGATCGATAATACGTTGCCAGGTAGCAGGCGCGTTGGTTAAACCGAAAGGCATGCGCAGAAAATGGAAGAGGTTTCGACCTGGAACAGTGAATGCTGTAATCTCACGAGAAGACTCATCAAGAGGTACCTGCCAGAATGCTGATTTTATATCAATGGAGCTGATATAACGTGCGTCGCGGAGACGGTCTAAAATGGCTGAAATATAGGGAATGGGAAAGCTGTCCTTTTTAGTAATAGAATTGACCTTTCTAAAATCGATGCAAAAGCGATAATCATTATCCTTCTTGCATACCAAACATACAGGACTAGACCAGGGACTTTTCGATGGTTCCATTACACCTAGCCTTAACATTTCATCTATTTCCTTATCAATAATCGCCTGCTAGAACGGAGAGACAGGGTAATAACGCTGTTTAATAGGTCTTGAGCCAGGTTCTAATTCGATTACATGCTCAGCCACTTTACAGTAACCAAGGCCAGTACCCATTAAAGAAAATTTCTCCTTTACCAGCGAATCAAGAGCGGATCTTTCAGAAACAGATAAAGAATCACCATCCACAATACTATAAACTACCCTTGAGGATGCGGCCAGCGCAACCAACATGTGCTCCGACTTGCTCGTCGGCGTGAGAGTGGGTCAATTATGTACATCAAATTTGACCAGGGCGCCATCAGTTTGAAATAACTAAATCCGCAGATCCAAACTAAAAGACCCTCGGTCTTAAGAATCCTTACGGGCGATTCAAAATCAAAAGACACTTGTTTGATTGAGGTATTTCAGAGCAAATAAAGGACGGTAACGTTCGTGCAGGTTTACGTTTATTGGGCGCTTGTTAGATTGGACGTTAACGTGTTGTCATATTTCTTTCAATAAACAGAATGATATAAATATAAACAAATAATAAAATAGCTTAATTGAGAACAAGTAATAACCTTTATGCTCATAAATACAGAATTAGACCAGTTGTCTATACATACAGAGGGTAATTTGAATTAAATTTAATTATGGAAGTGAAATAGATAAAGAATGATCGAACAATTGTTAGGCTCATTTGGCTATAACGTAAGTAACAATATAATTTACTAAATGATTACGAAAGATCAAAAACCAATTTCAACAAATTAATTATAAATGCAACATACATAAGGCATCTATTGTCTCATCTACTAGTAGTAAAAGTCATCAGGATAATACTTATTACTACTAAACCTTGTGCGCGTGTACCATGGTATACGTATCGCCGTTGTGCATAAACAAACCCTAACGAATTAGTTTATGAAATACCGGGGTTATGCAAAATTATTATAATCAGACAGTTAATCAGTCGGAACGACAATATTTATCATTTATCACAATAAATATTAAATTGTAAGAACAGAGAAATATAATATCAAAAAAAGAAGACACTATGAGAATTAATCGATCCACACTAGTAAATATAGCAGTTATTTAGATTAGCATTGCTAAGCTGTGTTTACCCCTAACCAGTTTCAAAGATATCTATATGAATATGACGCAGAAAGAAATAAAACATGCAATCTAATACAATGCCTATAACATTAACCCTTTAAGGACGGATTTCATTTTCTTATTGGTTTTTAGCTTCCAGCTAAAAATTCTATGTTTTGGGGATATACAAATAAGAGAAAGTGAGTTTGTTGAATTTTTTAATAAGTTTCTTTGTGAAAAAAAAAACTTAAAAAATGGTGGTGCCTCTATGTCCCCACTAGGAAACTGAGACATCAAAATATAATTTCTTATGGTGGAAAGCCTGAAATCAATTTCGGTAAGACAAATACCCACTTTGCATGAGGAGCAGTGCCATCTAGTTTGATGCGGTTGCAACTATGTGCTGCAAAGGGCACAAAGAACTTTGGTTCCAAGAATTGGCAAAGAGCAACTTTATCGTATCTCCTTTCAGGTGGCATGATCACCTTGAACCAGTTTGGTGAAACTTCAGTGCTTCGTCTTCATCGGCTATGCATTGATGGATCCGTACCTATCATTCCAGTTACTACCGCAAAGCGAAAATCCTTTAGATTCAGTCCTCTGGCATCCAGAGATTGTGCTTTGTACACGATGAAAGCATTGACCACTCCTACGTCTCCTCCTAGTCTACGAAATACCAGAAAAGTCTTGGCTACCATTTTTGCTACCTTCTATCCATCTTGTAACTACCAGCATACTGGTCACATATATCTATGAAGTTTTATGTGCATTTTGTAATCCTTCACCAAGGCCAAACATGGAATATCAGAATATCGAAGTTCGGTCCTTTTGCTTTCTTGGAACAGTAACAGTGTCTTCAGGATCATCAAAATTGCTTATGAACGAAAGTTTTGTGTCTTTCCACTGCAAACACCAGTTCTTTAGAGCTCATTCTCTAATCGGAATCACTCCTCTTTTTTAGCTTTTCTCCGACCTTAGATCCTTTGGTTGACCCTGGCGCCTTCTAGCAGTTCCACACGCGTAAATCATATCTGCCAATAGTTTATGTTGCAGCTGAAGCCCGTTAATGAAATTGTCGAAGTAAACACGGTAATATTTTCCGACCAATAAACGAGTGAGATTTTTCACCATTCTGCTGCCAAGTTTCGATTCGAGCTTATCGTTGACAAGCGCCCTAGTGGTTCCGAAAGGAACCACAAATATTTTAGATAGTAATAGAGAAAAAACAGAAAATTCTAACACCCCCAATGTATAGACGCACTCATATCATCATATTTCAATAATAAATAGTGTTCAACTCACATTTCATAATAATTTTGTTCATATGTAAATCCTCAAAAATAAACACTCGTCAACAACCTTGAAAACATTGAAATTCCAGACCAAATGTGCTGCCGGAACGTGGCATGCAGAGAAAACCCGCCCGCGCGGCTGGGATTTGGTGGAGGCAATATCAAGCTACAGAGCCTGCAAGAAGAGTGATCCCGTCCAACGCTCACTAGGCCACATATAAAATTATTTTGAATTGTGGTTCCAGTGTGGAACCACCGGGACGGAAAGGGTTAAGTAGAAAGATCACAAGTGTAACCTAAACTTATCTTTTCTGGTCTCCGCCGATCACCTCCGGCTTTTTGCACGTAGGCTGCTGCTGGGACCCTTAAAACCCATAAAACTGTTAGTGGTATTTGAGGTAATGCCCCTACCTCTGTGGCTTCAGTCGGTACCAAACAAAACAATCAACCTTACTGACTGATGGGTAGCTACTTGGTTAGCTATTTAATCTCGCTCCAAATAAAAAGGCTCCAAGTAAAACGTGTCCCATATAAAAACCCTAGCTAGTCAGTAGCTACGTAGGGCTTTTGATGGTGATGACGAATGGGAGCAGGGTTCTCTCCTGCAGGCACCCCTTGAGAAAGGAAAAGGCGTATTTTGTTCCAGTTTCCAGTTACCAAAAGAAATCTTGACTTCAGGCAAAATCCAACCAATCCACAGTCAAATAATTTACTTAACTGCCAACTTCTCTTGCCCGAAATAAGATTATCCCCGTAAGGGCGAATTTGAAATTCTTAAACTTTTTATTGCTCTTCTTTGGAGTGTTCACCAAGAAAGAGAACGAGGTCAAGTCAAGATCGTCCACCTCGAATGCCAAGGTCAATGTGTAAGGGCCAGAAAAAATTCGACCAATAGGCCAGCTTTACATTACCCTGCGACACACGTAAAATACAACAAGATGGTTGCCACCAAATTTAATAACATCTTCAATATGCAATAAACGTGCCTAAAGCTGTATAATATGGTGGCAAAGAAAACCGACGATAAAACCATTATTCGCAATGACCAATGAAACAGAAACTACTTCATTCCAGCCGGCGGCCATCTTAAACTCCTGGCATCAAAACCGAGGCATAAATCCGCGGCGCAATAATTCAGGCCTAAACGCACCTTTAGCCTAGAGCCTGCGTCTGTGTTGGAACAGCTGCGAAGTAACCCGAGGGGTGTTGCCAAATTTAGGGAACAGAACGCAACCACTAAAACATCTTGCCTGCGTACATCAAACGAAAGCGAAAGACAGTCGTTTAATAACAAACTGATGATGGTAGCATATCAATCAATTATAATGTTTCTTGTTGGCATGGTCCGCAAATATGTCAAAATCGCACGAAGATCCCTAGAGAAACATGAAGATGGTTGTCACCAAAAGCTGGCAACATTCCACGTGTATCCCGCAATAGGCAACCAACAATTATTGTCCCGCGTTATTGTATCATGAATTATTGTCGTCAGCTGTGGCTGTTTCATCTGACGTTTGAAGATTATATCAGAAATAAACATTGACCGAATTTTTAACTTTTCCCAATAAATATTGAAACAAATCCAGGAATATATCCGAAACCAACACTTCTGACATCTATGAGACTGGTTTAATGTATATTATCACCGAGAAGGTGACGATTCGGGAAGGTAAGAGAATTATTGAATGTTTTCAAATGCACTGCTAAAAATCCCTATAAGTGTCAATGCTTTATCGATAGCGATGGCCAGAATACAGTACGATTTATTAATTGATTATGTGCTAAGCCGGTGAAAATGTTTATAAAGCCCGATCGATCCTAACAAACAGCCCGTGAAAATCAAGTTACGTATACGACTACCCAACTCGCGATTTTCCCTCTAACAGCTCGATAAAAAGCTAGGGTCATACGACAACCATGCAGGTATTTAATCGAGTAAGTAGTATTATACTTAGCTTGACGGACTAGCATAGTAGATATAGGATTAAAGGTGAAATAACTGACTTTATCTGTTACATGTTTTCATACTAAATTGACTACGAAATAAAAATTGTGCCTCACCTTTATAAGCACACAACTGAAGTGAAACTTCTGAAAGAGATATTAGGAATTTTTATTTTTTTAAGCTTTTTTTTCCTCAACTTTTGCTTCCGATTTCGACTTTTTTCATTTTTTTTTGCTTTTCTTTTCAACTTTTTCTTTCATAAAGCATTTTTTTCTTTAAATTTTTTTTTATATACTTTTTATATATTTTTTTTCTTAATTCGCTAAATAATACTTTTATTAACTTCTCGAACTGTCATGCTGAAGGGTGCCCAGGAGAAATCCTGTAGGTCCCACGGTAGAAATGACATTCTCGGTGAACCAAAGATCCACCATAGAACTCAAAAAAGGGGCTATAAATTGAGCTATAGGTTTGGAGAAATACAACTAAGGCCAAAACAAAAAACCCCAAAAGACACGGGCGGCTCGAAGGGTGAGGATAAAAACCCCGTAAACTCGGGAGTAACATCCAAACCATCCACGAGAGGCTCACAACAGGAATCGTCGAAAGGCAAGTCACTGCCTAAAGGGAATCCTCAGAAAAAGGCCTCTAAGGACCAAGCTGGGTCCAAGAACAAGCCTCAGGCAAAAGGGGGCCCTAGGGACCCCAGTAAGGGTAGGTAAAGATGGCGACATCAAAACCGCCCCAAAAAACACACCGGCATATTAGATGCCTCCAAGTGAACCTCCAACATTCTAAAGCTGCCTCTAGCGTACTTAATAGGAGTTTCACTAGGCACACGTTTGACATAGGGCTGATTCAAGAGCCCTGGGTAAATGGAGGAGCAATTCGTGGGCTCCCATGTAAGTTGATTTATTCTACTATGCATGAAACGCCCAGAGCGGCTTTAATATTTGGTAAAAATATTAAATTTGTTCCAATTACAGAGTTCATGAACAGGGACCTGGTTGCAGCCTTAGTGGAAGTACCCACCAATAGAGGCAGAAGAAACATCATGGTGGCCTCGCATACTTCCCAGGGGACACACATGATCCACCACCAGCCAATGTACAACGACTAATAAGCTGGTGCAACAGGCAGAACAAACAGGGAATTTTGGGCTGCGACGCCAACGCGCACCACACGGAATGGGGCAGCACGAACATCAACCCTCGAGGTGAGTACCTTCTTGAATATTTGATATCTCATAACGTACATTATTAATAGAGGGAATAAACCCACCTTTATGAATGCGATTAGAAAAGAGGCCTTAGATCTAACCCTAGCTACTCCTTTCATAACTAACCAAATTATTAACTGGCGGGTATCGGACGAAAATTCCATGTCGCACATATGCACATACGGTCCGACGTGGAGGCAGAGGTACAACGCCTGGATGAAAATCGTGTACCCAAACTAACTGACTGGGTCCTCTATAAGGATTACCTAAGGTCAGAAGTTGAAGGAGTACCTCCATCCATAGAAACAACAGAGGAGCTCGATGCGGCCTCACAACATTTAGAGGAGATAATAATCACCTCATATGATAAAAGGGGCCCTATTAAGAAAACAAAATCCCACGGGGATGTCCCCTGGTGGAATAGGGAACTCGACAAACTAAAGGCAAAA
>JAEQML010076685.1:0-13240 GCA_016904865.1 Pissodes strobi
AAGATTTTAAAATCATTTTGTATAGGATAACATCAAAGTCGTGACTAAGTCTCGCACTTAGTTTTATAAATTGGAGTACACGATGTGTTGTAAAGAGTCATATATTCTGTCTTATATTCCTTTATAATATTATTATATTTATTACTTTCAAAATGCGTAACACTCCAAAACCTGATGCGAGAACAGAATATTTCGAGAGATTTTTAAGATATTATGATTAATAATGATTGCAGATTATATAACAAGGCGCTTTTAAGGGTACACCACTTTTATTAACTATTTTATTTTGCGTTTTTATATCGATCTTGCGATAGTGTTTGTTGATGCTTCTCCAAAAACGTTTAATTCTTAATATCAAAAATTTTAAATTATTTTCTTTTGACTTTCTAAATTTTTATGCTAATAAAGTTTTATTTTATCATATTTTGCTTTAATAAAATTGCTAAAATTATTAAAACTTTTTACATTGACCATTGTTCATTGATGAAAGAGTATATACTCGTTTTCGATGCATCTTCTTTTCCCCTTTTCTAATAATTTTCTCCTTTTTCATAAGCTGCTTCATTTTTCTGCAATATATACTTTTTGTTTTATTGTGTTTTATTGTGACAGTATGTTACTTACCTTGTCTATAGATTAATATCATTACTCTCATGTCCGTTCTATCTAAAGAAAAGATACATCTTATCCCGGACAAATTGGAAGGCAATTTTTATGGCGAAGCCTTATAACAGCCAAATAAAGAAATATCTTAAAATTTGGTTGCATCCTAAATGTAGCTCTGAGGTATTTCAATAAAGTGGCAAAAATTTCATTTCCTGTTTCTCTATTTGAATTCTTGCATGGGAAAGGCGCAAAACCATAATAGACTTTGTATTTCTCCCTCCGCACCGATGAGGAAATAATGAAAACAAAATTGATTCTTATCCTCCGGGAAAAGGATCAATTTCGCAGTAGGAAGTTTGAATATTATTTATGTGCGAGCGACACGCATTAACACAATACAAAATACGCACGTGAGATTAGATCTTAAACACCTTTGTATTCTGAATAAAATATAACATACAGAATAGAGGGAAATATCTATTATTTCTGAAATTAGAAAACAAATTTACTAGCCAAAGTTATTTGATTTCACATGTTTTTGTTTACATGTATACAATGTGTTTCAAAACAGCAAGGTACATGTCAACTTTAATTTTTTAAACGTAATATGCTACATTTCTCAATGATGACTTAGCTGTATTATGATAAGACAAATCCATCGTTTTTAAGTTTTCATGTACAGGTAAACACTTATTAGGGTCTTTTATTTGCGATATAACAAAAGGAATACTATTATTTAAACTGTCTTGAGTAATTCGCTCCTAGGACGTAGCGGTCAGAAAATGAATAACATACTTGATCACTCATAATTAAAGTTAGATTTCACTCACTTCTGCTATTTAAATTTTAGAAAATCTATCGTTCACCATTATGTCACGAATGGAATGAAAATTTTTCGAAATAAGATGGACTTAATTAGATATTGATTCAATTTCAAAATAAGGCACAATTAAAAATTACATTGTCATATATTAATAACAGTACATAGTATTTTAATACTTCCTCTATCAGTTCAATGTATAATATAATAATTTGTATCCATTTGTCACTGAAAAGGTTTGATTTTCTGTTTTGATATTATTTTTATATAAAGTACGCATTAATTGAAACGATACACCTTAAAAAAATACCAACTTTGAAACGCGCAACTCAGCCAAATATAGTTTAATTTGGACTTTTTGCACCATTCCTAAAAGGGCGATTCTTTAGCTATAAATTGCTTGTAGAATGAACTGAAAATATTACACTCTGTCAATTATACAGGGTGTTGAAAGAGTGAGTGCAAAAACCCTAAAGAATTTCTGCCCGGAAAGGAAGGTAATTTTGGATATTACTATATTTTATTAAGTATTGGGCCTGTATCTCGGAACGTCTTTGCAAATTTGGTATTACCTTATATACCGGCGGAGAAATCGTCTATTTTCAAATGTGTGAATTTTATGGCGTTTTCGTGTGTCCTAGCGTGGCAATGCACATACGATTCTAAATGTCTTATTAGGGTTAACAGTTATTAGTATGCAGTGCTAATCTGTCACCAAAACATTACTAAAATGTTGCTCAGCGTTATTTATACAGGGCGACAAAAAATGTTTTAAATCGGTTTTCGTCAAGCTTGTTATAGGAAAATTTTGTAAATGGAAACTCTTGTTTAAATTACAAGAGTGGTCCGTAAAATCGTTTTTGCAATTTTGAGGTTATGGTATTTCTATTAAAAAAAAACTCGATAAACTGATACACCTAAAAATTGGCAAACCTTGAATCATCGAAACTTCGTCAAATTAAAGCACAAAAAAAAGGTGAGAATATATTTTGTCAATTATATAGGGTGGTGAAGAAATAATGAGTGAAAAAATCATTTATTTTTCCGCGTGCAAAACATTTTTAGGCACTTTAAATTTGCTGATGCATTTAAATAAGAATTTCCATTTACATCATTTTCCGATAACTCCTATAACAAGCTTGACGAAAACCGATTAAACACACAATTTTTCTTGTCGCCCTGTATAAATAACGCTAAGCAACATTTTAATAGTGTTTTAGTGACATTAACTGTTAACCCTAATAAAAAAATTAGAGTCGTATGTCCAATGCCAGGCTAAAACGCACGGAAACGCACACATAAAAAATGCTCACATTTTAAAAATTGACGATTTCTCCGCCGGTATATAAGGTAAGATCAAATTTGGAAAGACGTCCCGAAACATAGAGCCAGTACTTCAGAAAGTATAGTAAATTACTTTCCTCACTGAGTACAAATTCTTGGTCAAAAATGAAGGTGTTTGCACCATTGATTTGTATAAGAGTGGATAAGCAATAAATAGACCAAACATGGCAAATTTACGACCGCGAAATGTAAACAAAGAGATTTCTATTTGGACTTGCGCATTAGAAAATTAGTAGGAGCTAGTTGTTGCACCGTGAAGGTAAATAGGCAGGCCCGGACTTCGAAAGTGATTATTTCACCAAATATTCGGTAGAGGAGTCTTGCCGATTGTGAAATGGGCCCCAGTTAGCATAGTGAAACAAACAATAAGGTATAAATAAGTAATACTTATAATAATTAGACTTACTTGAAATAGGAAATCCCGGGTATTATGCCTCGAATCGAACTCGAATTATTAACTCAAAACGCCGCGCCGTCAAAACGAAAACACGTCAAAGACAAAATCCAAGTTCGATCCTGACCGACGCCTGCTGAGACGGCAAGTGTTTTAGTGCGCATGAAAAAACGGTATCTTCTTTGTTTATGTTTTTCCATTTTGCGTCGATTTTGTCATGCGCAGAAACCTATTTTTTCGCCCATAGGTTGCCACTTTTGAATAGTGCGACAGGCGGCTATTGCTTATCCACTCCTATACAAATCAATGGTTTGCACTCACTATTTCAACACCCTGTATAAACGACAGCGTGTAATTTTTTAACTTAATCTTAAAAGCAGTTTATAGCTAAAGAATCGCCCCTTTAGGCATGGTGTAAAAAGTCCAAATCAAACTGTATTTGGCTGAGTTACAGCGTTTAAAAGTTTGTGTTTTTTTAAGGTGTATCGTTTCAATTGATTCGTACTTTATTATTGTAATCCGAAAAAGGAAAAGAGATATGCGTAAATAAATGTTTAATATTAAGTGAGTTCCAGGAGCGTGAACTCTAATTTTGTCTCAAAATCATAATTGTCAAGAATAATATTAACTCGTTTTCCAAATTCCACACTTTCTTGAAGCAAAAGTAGCTATTAATGACTAAATTGCGACACGGTCTGTTGTTGCTTTCCTTGGTTTATTTTAGCTTTTAGGGGATGTTTATTCTTCGTTTACAAATTCTTGAAATTCAAACCTTTTTCTCTTGAAGGCACTTGATTTCTTTAGCTTTTCTAGATGAAACGGAGCGAATTGGAGCCTGTAAAGTGTAAAAAGGAATGAAAACAACCACGTAAACAAGCTAGCTGTAAATGATTTGGGAACATTTAACCTCAACGGAAGTTAACGGTGACCTTAAACCAGCATAAGATTATTTCGGTTCTAACTTGTTTTCTATAATTTCGCATTTAATTTCATTGTGCGGCCCTAACATTTCTGGAAATCACATTGTCATCTGTACTTGATGTTTTGCCTTGCGCGTATCGTAGAAGCGCAATTCTGTGATACTATTTAACCAACTTGAAACCGTTATCGATCTTCGATTTAAAAATATTTGTCCTGGGGGCAATTTTCTGTAGGCTAAATAATTGAAGATTGATGGTATGGTATGGAGCATGTCCGCCGATCTCGCCTTGCAACATAGTTGAAAGAAGAATAGTCATAAAACTTGAGTGGCCTCTGATCTCAGATGACTCCATTGTTAGTGGGAACAGGTTATCATAGTGCGACGTAATAGGTCGGTTGTGAGTGAAATGTGTGATGCAGCTCGTAGGGATTAGTTAGCTTATTTTGTGAAATTTGTCAGTGGCTCTCTTTTCATCACCTCCATCCGGTGAAAATGTGGGAACTCCTCAAAAGTAAGCCACTGCATTTGACAGTGAGGTGTCGGGTAGAACAGCTTGCTTGTAAAATATTATTGTGTGGATCCTTCATCAGACCCGTTTTGAGTCTCAGTTATTATCTTCTTCTTACCTTTTGTGTATTGTTTGTTTAGTACCTGAACTCACTCCGTAACTGGAAATTTTACTGTCTTTGCCAGATAAGTTGTCTTCTGTTTTTCTTTATGTGTCGTCATGTAATCAATTCGAGAGTAGCTAATTCCATTTTAATTGTATTTGCAGTGGTTCTGTCTTGTCCAACTTTTCGGCCTCAGCAGATTTAAAAAAAAATCTTTTGCAGGTAAAATATTGTTTTATTTGCTCTGCCTATAAATATTTCTCACTTTGATTTAAGTAAAAGTCTTCAATATGTTGATGCTTTACAGGTTTTTCTTTTAATCGAGAAAGTATTTCCGTGTGTGTATTGGTCGTGTAGACGTTTCTTTATGCTAGTTACCCGGATAACAGCCCATAAGTTCCTATTGGTCAGTCCAGCTGATCAAAATTCGGATAAGCTAACAATTTTTTTCGTATTTATTAACCACTGGTCAATTTTAATGCAATAAAACTTTTACCTTTGTTCCATTGCACATCTAATTTCATATCTAAGTAAGGCACATTTCTCTGAAAAGGCCAGAGTTTAGGACTTTTATCTTTTTGTCGACGACTGTTTTTGTGCAATACTTTAACATTAGATTATACCAATTTAATTTAATGCCAGTCTAACGATTTTTATTGTCAGAGCCGATTACTTGGATAGCAAGCAGGTTTATATGTTTTCCTTTTCGATTTCAGGGGTTTTCTCACATATTGCAAATACTAAATACCGATTTTATGCATTTTACATATGTATGCATCGTTTGCATATTTTTGCGTTTTTGAAGGAGAATGCATATTTTAAGAACTATAGCATATCCAAGCATGTTTTGGGATTTCTGTGATATTTTCTTACGTTTTATGGCCCCTCGCCGCCGGCGCCGCGTCGCCTGAACGGTGCGGCGGCGCCTGAGCAGCTGAACTTGATTTGGATTGGGATTTCCCTAAGAGGGCAATAAATAGGCTAATAAAGAAATAAAGCACATACAGTAATAAACTATTCTTCCAAGGAGAAATTGCATTAGTTCGTGTGTTTTTTGGCCAGATATTTAACTAGAATTTCTTTACCTAAACATTATACCTTCTATAAATTATTTATTTGTTTATATTGGTTGCAGTTTACCAGTATTATTGAAGTTGTCGTCTGTCGTAGCCGCAGTTAGTATTGTACGCCCAAACAAAGCGATTATGTCGAAAATACGATATACTTCGTGGATTAAGCCTTATCCAGAATTTGTTTTGGACGGCAATCACGTTTATGCAAGCTTTGTTCAAACGTTGCTTCCTGCTCGAAGAAATTCCAAATAGACCAACACATTAACACCCCCTCTCACATTGCTAAGGCTAACAAGATAAAGTCCATTCCCATTCAGTCAACGTTGAAGCACTCTTTTGAGACGTTTAAGAAGGAAAACCATGGCCAGTCAGAATTTAACGAAGATCTGTGTAAATCTGTTTGGCGGCTAGTACTCCATTAAACAAGCTGACCCGGGTAAAGGATTCCCGGAAAAAATATTCAAAAGTTAATGCTCCAGATGAATCAACATTAAGAAAAAACGTCGTTGAAAGGTGTTTGGTACCGTGCTAGATAAAATAAAGAATGAAGCTGGAGGTAACTATATGTATATTGTCGTCGACGAAACAACTGATTCGTGTGGCCGTTACATAGTTAATTTACTGATCGGAAAAATCACAAAAGAAGAGCCTGGAAAGCATATCGCATAGCTCTAAAAGAACTGAAGAAACAAACAACCTTACAGTTACCCGTTTTATTCACGAAACACTAGATAGATAGATAGACTTTATCGGCAATAAATACACACCTGTGCTCTTACACGTCAAAAATACATATAAAATATAACAATTACTAAAAATTTCAAGCTACATACATCAAAAGTTTTTAAATATACAATCAATAAAATGTAAATAATGTCAAACAAGACTTCACAGAACTTTTAACAATTACTCACATTTAAGAAAAATTAAAACAAGTAAACCTACATGTCAATAAAATCGTCCTCGAGGTACTCCCCAAACGAGTAGAACGATCTGCTCAACAAAAATCTTTTTATTTTAGCTTGTAGAGCTTCTCTGGCAGATCCTTGACGTGCGAAGGTAGATGGTTAAAAAATAATACTGCAATATAATCAGCCCCTCTGCGTGTTCTCACAAGTCTGGAGTTGTGACGGGTGGGATAATTATGTATTTTAACCTTGTAATTCATTGCCTTTTGCTCCACAAATGATTACACTTTTTTTGAATTTGTTATAGAGCCTCTTCGCTCTGGCTCCAGGATGTAAACTGCACAAATGCTAGTTTAGAGAAACTATCACAAATTAATTTAAATCCCAACAATACTCTGGTAAGTTTTGATGTTGTTAGTCTATTTACCAACGTACCTGTTGATAAAACTTTAAAAATTGTAAGAAATAAATTAGCAAATGATACTAACCTTGGTGAACGTACAAAACTTAATATTGACACAATACTCGAATTACTTACTTTTTGCGTAAAAACTACTTATTTTCAATACAATACCAATTACTATCAACAAAACAATGGTATGGCTATGGGTTCGCCTTTATCACCTTTATTAAGTAATATTTTTATGGGAAATTTTGAATTAAATTTTGTTGAAAATTACCAATATAAACCTTTAATTTGGTGGCGTTATATAGATGACATTTTTTCAATTTATCCATATAACGAACATTTTCTTAACGATTTTCTAAATCATATTAACACCAAAGAACCCAGAATAAAATTCACCATAGAAAGAGAAATTAACTTTCATTTCTTGACATTCTTATAAAAAAAGACTTAAATAGTTTCGAAACAAAAATATACAGAAAACCTACACATACAAACAGATATTTAAATTTTAATTCAAATCACCTAATAATGGTCAAAAAGGGGGTCGTAAAAAGTCTATATGATCGAATAAAAATAATTTGTAATAATCAAAATTTCAACATAGAAAAAGAATTTATGAGCAATGTTTTAATTAATAATAACTATCCAATTGATTTCATTCAAAAATGCTTTATAGAATTTGAACAACCTAATAACAGACAAAATCAAAATAGACCTATTACGAACCTCTTTATTCCTTATATTCCTGGTTTATCAGACAAAATAAAACTAATAGGTAATAAATTTAACATTCGTACCATTTTCAAAACAGAAAAACCCTTAGATCCAAACTAACAAAAACAAAACCACTTAATGAAAATAAAACTACTAAAAATGTTAGCTATAAAATATCATGTGAATGTAATAAATTTTATATAGGTTGGACCTGTAGATCATTATCAAAACGTATAAAAGAATACCAAACTTATATTAGAAATGCACAATTCCACAAATCACATATTTGTCAACATGCATTTGATAATAATCACAGAATACAATGGAACGCTTCAAGTATTTTAGCAAAGGAACCTTCATCTAAAACACGTAAAATTAAGGAGTGCTTTAATTTTATTAAATAAAGATGAATGTGTTGCTTCAACTTCTGTTAGTTTTAGTAGCAATGGTTACCTTTGTTAAAAACTGACGTTGATAAGGGACACTTAAAAATTAACTAACCCTTCCAACAAAAAACATTAAACTCTTCCTAGGCGAATCACACCAAATTATAGATATAAAAAACTTAAAAAAACAAATTAATTTACCAAATAACACCTCAATATCACACTAAAGACCAGTTAACCAGTAGTTAAATATGGAATTATAATTGTCATCTTGTCAAAGTCAGTTTATAGCTTGACAATCTGCAAGAGCTTTTTACTGTTTTATTATATTTCCTAACCATTTTCATTTTTTGTTTCTTTTAGTCTTGATAACGATTGCAGACTTGTTTATCGAAACGTCGACGATATTTAAGAATTTCATTAGGGTCACTCAACTAGCACTTGTGCAGTTTACATCCTGGAGCCAGAGCGAAGAGGCTCTATAACAAATTCAAAAAAGTGAAATCATTTGTGGAGCAAAAGGTAATCAATTACAAGGTAAAAATGAATCCTCCACAACAATATAGAACATATCTACATAATTATGTAATAGTATGTCACGATGTGTGATGAATTTGGAGATGTTAAGTTTCACATAGATTAGGCATTGTAGGATAAATATACACGGAAAGGTAACTATAGTTCGCCCAGCCGTTGTTGACCCTCGAAACGCATGCAATTGCATGCATTTCGAGGGTCAACAACGGCTGGGCGAACTATATCTGTAGTTCTGAGAAGCAGTGACGACAACAGTCACGATATCCAAGACCCATTATTATGCGCACGCACCTCCGTTGCAACCCAAATATTCTAGAAGCATGTGATGAGTGAGGACATAGTGGAAGAGAAGTAGCACATAAGTGTGCACCTAGATATACTTTTGGCTAAGCTTCTAATAAGATAGATAGTTCTTGAGAGCCTGATAGAAAGGTTGGCAACATGCTCAGCCCAGGTAAGACCAGGGTTCAGATACACTCCCAAAAACTCTACAGAGCTACCTGAGGACAGAGCCGGATTGAAAGGCCTAAGTGTAAAATTGAGATTTTGAGTTTTTGAATTATTTAAGCTCAGTCTGTTTGCCTGGAACCGCTGCTCAATGCCTTCATTAGATTAAATAAAATAATAAAGATACATTTATTTACTTTTTGTATGTACCACAAATTAAATCGCATTCTAACACACACTGTGGTACAAGAGCATGTTTGCCAGATTTCCTTATTAATCAGTGAATTTAACTTTCAAGTAGGTATATTTTAAATATTTTGTTTGTAAATAGTACTTACTATTTTAAATTTATTGAACCATGTTACATTTGTTATTCTATAAATACCTAATTTAAATCTACGTTAGTTAACAAAAAAAACATACGTAATTACCCACTTTAGAATTTTAAATATTGTCATCAAGCATGCGAAGAATTTCTATAAATAAAAGTGGCAATGCCGCGTGGCTGCCTCCTCTACTTCGGCTACGTCTCGTCTACTTTCGGCCGATTCCGGCCGAATGACAACATAGCGTATTAGTCGTAGTAAAACTGCATGTTTTAAATATATTACTATCGTGTGGTATTCTTTAGTGCTTTGTAAGACTTTTTGAGGCAAATCAGTGTTTAATACTTTATCATGGTTCATCATTGTAGAGTTTGCAAGAAAACAAGTCGGAATTTTCCAAAACTTTTGTGTCATCGGTGAGTATTAAATGTCATTTCATTGTCGTCCCTCGAGGACCATACAAAGCAATAAAATAATGCATGTGTTTCTAGTTCAAGTACAAGTAGATGACAATTAGCTTCTAATAACACTTTACAAGTTTATTATATCTGCTAATCAAAAATGAAACTAATCTAGCATAATTGATATTTTCGGCTACACGAGTCCTACCGCCTGACGAGTCCAGTCCATTCGCTTGTGCGCGAATTATAAACACACTTCTGAAAACCGAATGGTATATTTGCTTATAAATACTTTCAAAACCTTGCCATCTACTTTTACTGAACTGATTTGAGGACCAATATATATGAAGATGTCCCGTTAAATTGCCATGGAACCGAATTAATAAAATTAGTGTTAACAAATTATTTTAAAATCAGGATACATTATGAAAGTTAAAAAGCTTGAATCTTCTCAGAAACCAAGAGTTAGAAGTTTACTTACAAAAGCTGTCTTATTGAGAAATTAATACACTTTTGCATACTTATTAGTTATTCAACTAGATTGTTTAAATAAGCGTTGTATACTTAAAATTAAATTTCAGGACTTAAAAACTTATCAAAAATGTTTCAAAATAATTTTGCCTAGTATTTTCTTAATTTCTATCTTTGCTCTGTTTTGTTCTTTTGAGTTTTTTTTATTGCTGTGATTATTATTTTGATTTTTCAATAGCGAAATCAGTAGTCCTACTCCATTTAATTATTGGAACATTTTTAACGCCATTAGAATGCTAAAAACATTTTACATCTATTACGATAAAAGTATGTTACTATATACTATCCTAAATGAACGGTTTGATTTAGTATTATGGTGTATTGCAATATCTTTAATTTTTAATTAATAAAAATTCACAGTCCTTCGCAAAGATGCAACCGGGGGAACATTGAAAATGATAAATAAAAAAGCAAAAATGTGATTTGTGTTATAATTCAAATAGTTTTTAAAAGCAGAGTTTAAAAAAGTACATATTTTGTATATTTTTAATCAAAGAAATGCATTTTTAAGATTAATATTAAAGATTATCATAATTAAAAAATAAATAATTAAAGAAAGGTGCAGATATGAAGGCCTAAAAAATTACCCTCCACTTGTAGATAAGAAAATATATTAATATATAATTAGCTATAATATTACTGTAATATTTTTAACCTGTTTCGATTCGTTTTAGCCCGTTTTGGTGCATTTGGTTATTTTTAGACATTTTCCGTTAATCGTTCAAACAACTTTCGATTAGTTTCAGTTAGTTCAAATTTATTTTAGCCATTTGAACCGACTCCAATACGTTATAATCAAATTTAAGATTTTTGGTTAGTCCCTAAAATTCGGTGCGTTTTGGTTGGTTTTAACTTACTTTAATTTTTGTAACCTATTCCGGTACGTTTTAACCCGTTTTGGTGCTTTTGGTTAGTCATTTAAACCGGTTCCGGAACCTTATATGCAATTTTAATGTTTTTGGTAAGTTTTTGGTTAGTCGCCAAAATTGGGTTAATTTGGGTTAGTTTTAATTTACTTCAATATTTTTAATCTGTTCTGATATCTTTTAGCCCGTTTGGTGCATTTATTCACTTTTGGTTAGTTTTGGTTAGTCATTCAATCAACTTTCGATTACTTTCAGTTAGTTCCAATTTAGTTTAGTAATTTGGACTGGTTACGACACGTTATTATAACCAATTTAAATGCGAGTTTAAAAGTTTTTGGTTAATTTTAGTTAGTCGCCAAAATTCTGTTAACTTGGGTTAGTTTCAACTTAGTTTAATATTTTTAATCTGTTTTGATACGTTTTAGCCCTTTTTGGCGCTTTTAGTTAGTGTTGGTTAGTCGTTCAATCAACTTTCGGTTAGTCTCAGTTAGTTCCAATTTATTTTAGAACCGATTCCGGTACGTTATTATAACCAATTTGAATGTCTTTGTTTCATTTTAGCTAGTCGCCAATATTCGGTTATTTTGGGTTAGTTTCAACTTAATTTAATATTTTTAATCTGTTTCGATACGTTTTAGCTCTTTTTGGTACTTTTGGTTAGTTTTGGGTTAGTCGTTCAATCAACATTCGATAAATATCAGTTGGTTTTAATATATTTTAGCCATTTGATCCGGTGCCGGTACGCTATAATCAATTTTAACGTTTTTGGTTACTTTTGGCTAATCGGCAAAATTCGGTTAATTTGGGTTAGTTTTAATTTGCTTTAACATTTTTAATGTGTTCTGATAGGTTTTAGTCCGTTTTGCTTCTTTTAGTTAGTTTTGGTTATAGTCATTCAATCAACTTTCGGTTACTTTGAGTTAGTTCCAACTTATTTTAATCATTTGAACCGGTTCCGGTACCTTAATTATGACCAATTTTAATGTTTTTGGTTAGTCGGCAAAATTCAGTTTATGTGGATTAGTTTTAACTTACTTCCATATATTTAATTTGTTCCTATACGTTTTAGCCCGTTTTGGGTTTTTTGTTACTTTTGGTTAGCCATTCAAACAACTTTCGGTTACTTTCAGTTAGTTCCAATTTATTTTAGTCATTTAAACCGGTTTCCATACGTTTCATACTCCATACGTCAATTCTGTGGCTGCGCGTGCCAGAGTTTTGGTGTTCGAAATTGTCGATACCTTTTTTCATACCAGTTTTGATACCCAACTAGTCTGAACAAAAAAAAATGGAGGTATGGTGATGGAACTTTATAGACTTTTATTCTTTTATAATTTAATATCCCTCAAAAATATTAATAAAGACTTTTTAATACATTTAAATAGCATTCCTTTCCTACCTACTCAAGACAATTAAATTTAAATTATGTGCTAAAAAATTCGTTTCCAAACTTGAAAATTTTCGGTCTCAAATTTCCCAATATTTCAATATTCAGATTTAATTTAAGAATCGAACTCTATAAACGACCCACAAATTCCCATTTTTAGATTTGCGTAATCAATTTAGATTTGAATTTTGGTGAAAGAAAATAATTACGAAAAATTAAAATGCTACGCCTATGTTTGTTTACCCACTAGCCACTTTCTGTACCACAGTTTCATTGATAAATACGCACGTCACAGTCTGTGGTATACGATGCAGTTTTCTAGAAAATTATGAATGACAGACTTTGTCTTCTTAAGTAAGTAGTCTTAGATGCCTTCATGCATCTCCGCGACAAAATCCAATACAGGATCATCAGGACCATGCCGCCATAAGTTGGTTGTATCATCTGCAAACAGAAATAGGTTAGAGTTGTCTGAGTAACTTGGCAGTTATTGCTCTCAAGAAAGGCAGACATTTGATCCTTCATTAGAGATTCCACAATTTTTGAGAAGATAGGCAG
>JAEQML010076686.1:0-13239 GCA_016904865.1 Pissodes strobi
GGTAAACGATCATGCCGAAAAAACTGTCATGAGCCGTTAGTCTAATACGCAACACACCAAACTATGTCACGAGGCAATCATATATGATTGGTCTTCCAATGCCTAATTCTAGCTTGATATGGAATTCAATCATTTTTAACAGCAGGAAGATATTTAACCAGTTGCCTTTAGAAATAAGAAAAATTTATGAAACAAAGGAATTTAAAAGGGCAACGAAGGCTCTATTGGTTGCGAGGGCATGTTATGGTTTGACGGAGTACTATCAGGATAGATTTTAATATTGTATAGTATTATACACTGTGGGCAAAATTAAATTAGAACCTTCTTTAATGCTTAATAACTTTCTTATTTTCAAAGGATTTTTTATCATTTTTGGATATGTTATGGCCTAAGGTAAGGGATTTAAAAAAACTTTGCGAAGAGGGCCTACTTCAGTAGCGTACAGAAAAGTAGGTATTTTTCAAAACCAATGTATTTCGGGCCGTTGCAAAAATCGGCCAAATGAAATAAAGATCTAAAAATGGACAAAAAAGATTAGAAAGGGCTCGGAATATTGACCATTAAAAAACCAGGTCAATGGAAATAAAATTTATACTTTAATTTTGGGAAAACCATGTCTTGTGGACCAAGTTAAATTTGATTATTTTTTAATGCTTAATGACTTTTTTTCAAAGGATTTTTTTATCATTTTTGGATATGTTTTTGCCTAAGATATTAGATTCAAAAAGAACTTTGTAAAGGGGATCTACTTCAGTGGCGTACATTAAAATTTAATTTTATTATTTTTTTAATTTTAATTAAATTCAAATTTCTGTACGCCACTGAAGTAGACCCGCTTTGCAAAGTTCTTTTTGATTCTAATATCTTCGGCCATAACATTTACAAATATGATAAAAATTCCTTTGAATATAAAGTCATTAAGCATTTAAAAAGGAACCAATTTAATTTGGCCCACAAGACATGGTTTTCCCAAAATAAAAGTATAAATTTTAATTTCTTTTGTATTGTCCTGGTTTTTTAATGGTCATTATTCCGAACCGTTTCAAATCTTTTTTGCCCATTTTTACATCTTTATTTCATTTGGCCGATTTTTGCCACGACCTGAAATACATTGGTTTTGACTTTTGAAAAATACCCCCTTTTCAAAACGTCACTGAAGCAGAACCTCTTTGCAAAGTTTTTTCTAATCCCAATGCCTTAGGCTATAACATATCCAAAAATGATAAAAAATCCTTTGAAAATAAAAAAGTTATTAAACATTAAAGAAGGTTCCAATTTAATTTTGAACACAGTGCATATTGTTTAAGTTGAGTATGACTGAATTTCATGTAATGTACTGTGGTTTGGTTTTAATGTTACTTGTAGGACTATGACGTTATATAGGAGTTTAGGTCTTTGCTTCTCGAATTTAATTTTAACTTCATATTGTATAATTTTAACTTCATGTGTATAATTAATTGTTGTTATTATTGTTTCATGCTACTTTTTGTGTGTATTTTTTTTTTATTAACCAGCTTTTGTCAACGAGAAATCATTTTCTTCAGATAATAAAACATATATTGATTGATTGATAAAATTGAACATAACCTAATGCCAGAGTACTTAAATAAGTACCTACTTAAGGAAACGATTGCAATTTGATAATTACAATATTAGATCCAAGCAAAACTACCTATGACATCTTACATACTTCACCATTGCAAAAGACGCTGTTTTATGAGGGACTTCGCTGTTTTAATGAATTGTGTGTGTGTAGGAGGCTGTTTACTTATGTGCGCAATTATTAGTATTTTTGTTTTTTTTTGTACTTTAGTTATAAGTAGGCAAGTGCCAAATAAAAATATTTTAATTTTATTACATTTCGAAGAAAATCGTAACAGAAAAAAAATTATTTTATAATTTTTATTAAACAGTGATAAATAGAAGTTATTTATTTTATTAATTTCTCTGTTTTTATCAGTAAAATTTGTACATATACTTACCTTTTTTTAAGATTTGCAGTGTGTTTTACTGTATTTTTTTTTTATTCGCCTAAGAAATAATTTACTTAATAAACAAATGGGTACTAGAGACTTGAATTTATTTTCTAAAGTTTCAATTAAAGTACACGTTTCTATTTACTTATAAAATATAAATCTATTTGTATTTGTTTATTCAAATTTTCATCGTTTACAATTATCACCACATAGTTGAAATTGTGAACGACAATAGCAGAAGCTATATGAACAAAAATTTAGTTTGAACCTTATGATACATGTATAAGTTGATTATCAACCCTAGATCATATATGCGTGAGTATATGATCTAGAGGTTATCAACCTATAAAAGTCAAACTCAATTATGATGCTAAACAAAGTTCCTTGTATTGTATCATATTTAAATCTGCTCTGTGATACACCAAAATATCTAACATGTATGAAAAACGACTGATTTGCAGAAATTCTATTCACTGGGCAATTAAGTAGCGAGATGTCATGCCCAACCATGACAATGATGCACAGTATAACCATTTTATAATAATGCCTATTATAAAAAGGTATAACTATAATATTTTAAATGACCCGCTTTACCGGTAAATGGGAAATCAGTGGAATAAAACGAGACCTTCCTGTAGAACGAGATGGACTGAGGCATTTTGTGACGTTTTTCAAACTGATTGGCTGGCGTTCGTTCGCCCCGACCGTTTCTAGTAACGTGACCGTGTCCCAAGGAGGCGGAGCTTTAAACGAATTCTTGTTTCATGCGTTAGGCGGGAGGTTTCGCATCTGGTGTGGGTTTATCTGGGATAGATATATAAAATTCAATATAATTCCATAACAGATGAAAATAATGTCATCAACCCTTACATATTTGAAATCAGAAAAAAAATCTTTAACAAACGGTGCAAAAAAAAACAGGTATCTCATTTAAAAAAAAAATCATAATTAATAAAATATATGACTTCTGATGCTCGATTGTTTTTTTTTATTTCATTTTATGATGGTTCAGGAAAAATACTAAAAGTTCGCTAATTTAAACTTCTTTCTAAAACCAATATTAACCGAGATATCCATTGGTCAACATATAGCGGATCATCCTGTACTTTACTAGTTCACAAGTTATGAATACATCTTAAACACTGCTCAGAGACTCTATTTAGCACATACACGTTAATATACCGCCAAGTTGTTAAAACGTGGGGCCGGTTTTGTATTGAAATTCCCATTGATCAAAGAATGATAAAAGTCAAAATATTGAACTTCTATTCTAATCTGGGTTCTCTGTTTTTCTTTCGAATCGGCATCAAAACGTATATCGATAAATATGAATGTGTGCGTGCTGTTTCCGAATTCATTGTTACATATCAATGATTGGCGGGCTTCACATAGATCGAACATTATTGCTCAAAGACTGTTTACCTTGATCAGCACTTCGCTGTGTTTTCATGTGAGATATAAGAGAAAGCTTACGAATTGTTTTGCATCAACACTTTAAACAGTAAAACACCCGACTTTGGCAGTACTTTTTCGAAATGCTTTGGAAGAACATATTGAACGCCACTGGATTTAATCAACGGACTTATGAATTATGGTATGCGCTGATGAATTACTTTTGCGAATCATTTTATATGGACACTACCATTTATACCTCACTTTTGCGTCTTTACCAAAGACATATAAAAAAAGAGTAGACGGAGTAGGTCATTCATAAATTATCAAATGTTTGCATGCCAACATTAGAAATATTAACGTGAAGAGGGGATAAAATAAAGAATGAAAAGCAATGAAGATGGCGGCCGCAGCGCGCCAAAGATTTCATTTGTGTTTCATTTATGTACGCCTACAATACAATGACGCGCCTGCGCCATGTTTCTCTAGGCGGGCGGCGCGGCGTACCATAGGCGTAGGTAAAATTTTAGGGGACACCTGTTTAAAGTCAAGGTAACATTTAAATAAGCCTGCTGTCAAGCAGAAAATAATAAGCCATCACAAAAATGAAAATGACTTTGACACAAAATAATAATTTATTAATATTAGAATATGCACATAACTAAAAAAAAAAATTTAGTCACAGTTCGGGAGAAAACCAATTTACGTTTAATTGATAATTGATTAGAGGATTAATAGAATAGAATAGAATCAGTGGCGTAGCTACCGGGTGGGCCTGGGGCAAGAGAAATTAGGAGCCGCTCCAAATATATAAATATGCTAATGCTAACAATCAATGCTCATGTGCTTAACTGAGTTTTAAATTGATTAAATTACAATACAATCAAAGATGACCAAAATACCAAAATATGTCTTAAACTTTTTATCCAACCAATACATTTTGATCACGTTATTTATTATTTATTCTACGTGGAATGAAAAAGATATAACCCGGCGCGCCCCGCCGCGCCGCGCCACCACCAGCGCGGCGGCATGTGGCACATGCAAATTTGTAAAAATGCTGCGTAAGGCGGCATGCAAAGACAAAAATTAATTTCGATCGTAAAAAAGTATATTATGTTTTTCAGAGTTTCGTCTTTAAGAAGTACCATTAGCCAGACAAGGCTAAATAGCCTAGCAATACTAAGCATAGAAAATGAATTTGCCCAAAAAATTAATTTTGATCAAATAATCGATCAATTCGCGTCGATTTAAAACCGAAGAAAGATTCTAATGTTTAATTTACTGATTAATTAAGGTTATAGATTTTTAGTTTACGTTTATAATTAAATATGTATGTACCTGTTGGTTGGTTGCCGTTTACATATTTTATATTCCTGTAAATAAAAAATATACGTTTAATAGGGCGCACATGAGTTGCGGTGAGGATTTTGGCAGGTAATTTTCATTTAATGGTGATGTTTTAATCACCGGTGTAATTGCGGTGCGACGAGGTCGGCCTCCCATAATATTTATTGGACCCGACTTTCTTATATGCAAAAGTTGTGCCAAACTAAGATAGGAAAGTGCAATGCATTTTGCTGTAAGTTAAGCCGTTTGGATGCTACAGCCAATCCTGTATAATTAATTTCTACTTTTTCTGATAGATTAAAAAAAACCTAAAACTTTTCTGTTTAACATTTTTTGCTAGAATTATACTTTAGGAAATAATCGACCGTTTCCATATATATCAGCCTTATATATTATATTTTGCCATAAAGCGCAATTCAGGTATTTAAGTGTGGGCCTGATGCATTACCTATAGGAGGTAATGCCTGATGTCAAGAAAATAATCCTAACCGCAATAAATTCAGGTGTTTTGGTTTTTTTGCCTAATGAGACTTCATCGGAATTCAGTTGTCCCGGTTTAATTGCGTATTACACAAAATATAGGTTTGTTTTAGGCGCTAGCGGATAGATTTGTCCCACGGCGCCGACATTTCTAGCTACGCCACTGAATAGAATGGAATATTTATTAACGCTTTTAGCATATACAAAAAATTGACACAAAATACTGCACAAGAACTTGCAACTATTTAACAAGCAGTAAATAAATTATTAACAATAAAATATAAAATATATTCAGTATTATTTGATATCATTTGTAATAATATAATTACCTAGATGGTAAACAACAAAAGAAAACATTCAATCACCCAGATTAAAACTCACAATCAGTTAGGTCTTATCAGATTCCATAACATTTTTCTTTTAATTTATTACGTTTGATATTAAAGAAATCTATATTTTTTATTTGTATTTTCATTTGCCAATTTTGATATTCGACATAATGGAGTGTTTACACCGTAGTTAGTCCTATGATATGTAACAAATGTGTGTGAATTTCTAAGAGATCTTTGTGGACGATGGAGTACCACCAGCTGCAGTAATTCCAGAGAATTGATCAAAATATTGACGTCTAGAATCCAAAGTGCGAAGATTAAAAAGTTGCATAATATCATCATAGTTACATCACGGCACATATAACAACGTGCCGTGGTTACATTGTAACTGATTTAGAGTGCGCACTTTGTAATGAATTTCTAGCTCAGTCGTACTTATAACTTATTATTTGGCTCATTCACCAATTTTGTAAGCATGGAGCAAAAGTTAATTTATTTAGTTTATTTGAAGGCGTAGGTTAAGATGTTTCCTCTGGTGATCTAAAATTTATAAGGCGCCACTTACGATAAATCAAAAAAAGGTAAATTAAAAACAACTGTATTAACTATATGGTTAAATTACAACGTATACCATTTGCACTGCAGTTATGAACATAATTGATTACTGAAGATTTAGTTTACAAAAATGATAAAGATGAAAATTAACTTAAAATTAGATTACAAATGCAATCAAATACAATTGATTACTGAGAATTTAGTTTACAAAAATGGTAAAAATGAAAATTGACTTTGGTGTTCAACAAAATTAAAATAAATAAAATCTAGGTCTTTGCAATTCTTTCATATAAGTAACGCATTACCTACGTTCCCAACTGTTCTTATTATCCGCAAACCACGTGATCGTTTGGGACCTCCTCTGGAAACTTCAACTGCCTGTACCTAAGCTTCCTAGCTATAGGCGTGCCCAGGACTTACCAGTCATTCCAGGAATGGTTCCCAGTTGTCTGCACGTGCCTGCTAGCGGATCGACTGTCACCACAATGATCTACGTGACTGTTGTCTTATAGGAACGTTGAACGTTTACATGAAAAAAAGAATTGGGTGTCTTAGACCGGTGTACACTGCTAATTATAATTATAACCATACAGAAGAATATCCTGTGGACCTCAGTTTAATATACAAGGTTTTAACCAACAACTTGAAAATTCACTGGTTACATAATCAGAACTTAAATTACAATTTAAGTTCAGCAAAAATTATAGATAACTATGATTAAATGACACTATGAATAATTACTGCTACGCAAGGTATTTCCTTTCTTTAATTAGAGATATGAAATTCAAAGGAAATGATGACTGAAATTAAAAATTTAAAAGAAAATTATGAAAAAATTACGAAACTTGTCCAACAGTGGCTCTTGGCAACTTCAAATAGAAAATCACTAGACTTAAAAAAAAAACAAATAGGAAGAACGAGGTATAACCTCTCTTAAACAAGTCTAATGATTCCAAATAGGTAATTTCTTTGCTTAATTTATTAAGATGGCCGTGGCACATAAACAATAATTGGACGTAAATTACGTCTCAATTAATCAAAGATAAAGATAAGATAATTACTATCTCGCTTTGAGATAGGAACTATGTTTATAGATAAAGAAAAAATAAACCAGGTAATTTCACACGTGCTTAACCTCTTTAATACGCAAATCAATACAGATACATCATGGATCAAACGTTGACACTATAAGCAATAATAATTATAGTTTAAAGCTACAGATAAACTGAAAGAGTAATGAAATAAGTCTGAAATGCGAAAAATTTACTATAACTAACAATATTGCTAGGGAAAACCCAAAGAAATTCTACTACAAATTCAATTTACTACCTTTTACAGGAAAAGATAAAATCTGCTCTGCGAATCTTCCCAACAATATCGTCAAATCTAAATGAAAATATCTAGAATAATGTGTGTGACCGTTTAAAACAAGTGAATTGGAAACAATTTTTAATTATAAGTATGAAAGGATTATTGAAAAATTTGCGGGATGAATAAGATATTTTGAGATCAAAAATTATTATTACTCACCGTGCCGATGTCTTCACACAAGATGACTAAATTTTTCAAAATTGTACATTCTACCCACTTAAATTCAATGGCTTTTTTCATTGGGCAGTTCAAAACACGTGACAACCGTTGTAAGAAACACGGCCCCAGATTAGGTTAATCTGGGACACGGCGTCAAACTAAGGAAACATTCAAGCATTGCCTATCAATATACTAAACATTGAACTGCCTATCAATATACTAAACATTGAAAACCATTGATAAATAGGTAGAATTAATGGAGCGGAATAGACTAATACTTGATAACACATATTTAACATATATTCCGTTACAACATTATATGTTATACCCAATTTATATGCAATAAATCTCAGATTTATAACTCTACATTTTTCGATATTTAAGTACCTATAAATAATTTTCATTACACCATTCAAAAGGTTGATCGATGTCATGCTGCAAATCTTCTGTACCTTTTAAACAATTTATAATTTTAAAGCGGACGGTTTAAGATAGAGAAATTCGATTTGTATTTTTAAAGGCTATCTGATACATTTCATTGCTGCCAAAAAATGTCAAAATATGTAAAAAAAATTGACAGCTAACAGTACTTAAAATTTATATGGCAGAATAGCTCCTAAAAAGTTAAGAAGGAAAATGCAAACCATAATTCTGTTAACTGTTTGGGTTTTATGACATGTCAAAGATGAATTGTCAGTTTTAAAAACGCCTCCATGTTGCTTTGAATGGTAATAGAACCGTCTAATATTATGAAATCATAAAGAACTCAATGATACGTTTGAAATGAGATATCGCAAGACACACCTTTCTATTTAAAAGTTCCAACATGGCGTTCGTCCGCCATTTTAACCATTGCTATTTGGTGCGCCTACATTTTGTAACAAACAAATAAGCGTTTTAAAGGTAGTAAGGAGGGAAGGAGGAACATTAAAGACGCGCACTGTTTTCTCATATACATGCTTTTAATATTACGACAATCAACTGTTCTTTAATACAGCAATGTGTAAAAATAGATTAGATCTTTATTTGCATAAGGAAATTCCAATAGTATATTGTGCAACAAGTGGTGAAAATAACACTTTTCACACGAGTGTGAAGTTTGATGGCACGAGCCGTAGGCGATTTTCACACGCGTTGCATACTATACTTTTTCTACGACTGCAAATAATATTGATATATAATATTTATTATAATATACAAGCATCTTGTCTTTAAATTAAAATATTTATAGTTTACAAAGACCATACAAACACTTCTACTGCAATTTGTGTAACTAGTTGATGAGTAGGTATTGAGATACCAGGGCTGGGACAACGCCCTACCGGGGCGTCGTTTTAGGGTTTCGTCCCTCATTCTAGGGTTTCGCCCTTAATTTTTGGAGTTCTTCTTTTCATATCTTTGGAAAAAGCCATTCACCGGCGGTCTCCTCTTATGGCTTTGCCTTCCCTCGGGTGATTCATTTTTTACATTTTCGGAAAAGAGAGCATCCGGGGGTAAAGCCCTAAATTGGGGCTCCTTGAGGCCCAAAGCCCTGAAATGGGCTCCTGGTCCGGGGCCCATTTTTCACAGATTTTAAAATGGGGCCCACGAGGGGCGAAGCTTTTAAATGGGGCCCCCGGTGTGGGAGCATCATATTTGACACATTTGGAAAAGGGGCTCCCCTCCTGGGGCGAAGCCCTAAAATGAGGCCCCAGGGGGCTAAACCCTAGAATGGGGCCTATGGTATGGGAGTCCCATTTCTTACAGATTTAGAAATTGGGGTCCCGGAGGCGCAGCCCTAAAATTGGGCCCCATGCCTTAGCAAGGGGCCCATGGTATGAGAGCCATTTTCTAGTTTTGCACAAAGGAGCTCCACGGGGGGGGGGTGAAGCCCTAAAATTGGGCCCCCTTTTTTAGAGATCTGAGGGCAAAGCTCTAAAACGTCAGTAAATCCGTCATTACTCGACTGTGTAGGCGGCCGTGAAGTTTCGATTTTTCTCCGCCGAAGCTTTACTTTTCACTTTTTCGCCGGCGGAGGTAAAAGTGTTGTCATAGCAACATAGATACAAACAAGCAACAAAATAAGCGTCAACAACTCAAGATTTATTAAACAAAAATTTGTATTTATCACTCAATTTGTGCACTGCATTTCTAAAAATCACTAATTTAGGAACAAATCGGTTATTATTTAATCGAACTTACTCAATAACTGCTTATCAATACGGAATTAAAACGCAATCGGAGACGCAACTTTAAAAGAATAATTATTGTTGACAGTGTCCACTGACAGCTTTATGTTACATTACTTACATTACTATAGCAACAGCCTGTGCGTATTCACTGACACCGGTCTAAGCCGCCTTGCGAAGCCACTAATCTTTAATAATAATTATTATTACTATTAAAGAGAGATGTTTTTGCATAAATTTGTCGACATTTGAAGAAAAAACAGCATATTTTATTTGGAGGAAAAGTTACTTTTCATGGCTTGCTCTCTCACTCCGTTCGGCTGTTAAACACGAGCGCGCCATGAAAAGTATCACTTTTCCTCCATATAAAATAATATACTATTCCGTTCGCCTTCTTTAGACTTCTGCAAAATTTAAAATAAAACAACAAACGTTTAAAGCCGGTATCTACTTTCCAAAATATAGTTAACTACCTAAAAATTGTTAAAAACGGTAAGGGTAAGTACAAATGCACTTTTAAAATATTTTTTCCAATCCTAGCGATGCACGCCTCACATAAAACCTAATGTGGCACGCCTCACCTCCATAATCCGAGTTCCAGTTTTTCTGCTATTCGGATTGACTTCGTACCACTGATCTACGAATGGATAAGCAATAACCTTTCACCGAAATGGCTAATTTACGACGGATACGACGTCAAAATGTAAACAAACTCTAGCAAATCTCGGGATGATTGCATTTGCGCACTGTAACAACAGCGGCGGATCTAGGGACACGTGGACCTCAGGGCAAAATATATTTATGGGCCCCTACCCCTTGTATATTTTAAAACTAAGTTAAGGCATTTCTCATAGGTAATGCATGATGTTATGAGTATCACATAAAAAGTAAGAATATAACAATATTTTTTATTCAGGATGAAAACTAATAAAGAACTAATATTTTTTCGTATCAAATGAAAAGTAAGAAAATAAAATAAATTTTTATTTAGGATGAAAGCTAGTTAACACCAAAAATTGTAGATTGGGATTTTGTGTATCACATAAAAAGCCAGAAAATAAAAACACTTTAAACAAAATATAAAAACTAATAACAAACTAAAATCTAGAATAATCTTTTTCTGACTTTGGCATTAGCAAAATTATCTATTAGATCTATTAAATCTAACTTCGCTGCGACATCTTATTACTAATAATAACTAGATTGGTATTTTCCTATCACATAAAAAGTAATAAAATAAAAACACTTTAAACAAAATATAATGGCATATAGTTGACAAGTTCCTGGAGCACGCATGACGAGATAGCCCTTGAACGACGGGGGGCTTCAAAGATAGCCGACTATATTTTAAACAAAAAACTATGGTGTACAGGGTCATTTTTTATGTTTTCCCACCCCCTTTAACTTTTTTGTGCCACTGTGTAGAAAAAATATGTATATAGGAAAGTTCTAGTGCTTGAGAAGTAGTTCTTAGAAAACATTTTTTGTCTATACAGGGTGTTGCAAAAAGTGTGAAAAACAAAAAATATATATTTTTTAAATGGAACACCCTGTATATTTCTCCTCATGACGAAAGATCTTTGTTCTGCGATTACAAAAATATATAATTTGTCTACATTTGCTTAAGCCATTTCTGATCTATTTAACTTTAAAATTTGATTTAAATAAAATAAATCCTTGTTTTAATCATTTTTTATTATTATATACAAATTCGTATCTTAACATGTTTGATAATAAAAACTTCAGTATTTCAATTATTGTTGAATATGCCCACTATTGACACAATTTCGGAAGTAGCTTTCTAATTTATTTGTTGCATGGGTAATAAAAATTGGATTGTTCTGGTTAAGGTCGTTTATATACTTAGTATACAATTCTCATCCTGAGCTCTTCAATAATGGCACTTTTTTGAGCATAAACTTTGTTTTGAAATATCCCCACAAAAACGCATCTAAGGGCGTTAGATCTGGGCTGTTCGGTGGCCAGTGGACGGTTCCCCGCCTATTTTTTGACCAGATTGGCGAATTGGAAGCATACCAAGAGAATCTTTGTATCCTGATTTAAAAATTGTAAATATCTTTCGCCAGTTAGGGAACCTTCATAAAAAATAGAGCCAATAATTTGACATAATAGCTGTTTTTGTCACTGTCATTCACGGCTATTTTGACACATTTCATATTTTTCTTAATGGCGAGCAAGGCTACTTCGATTGGTTTGAATTCATGCGTTGTCAACTTTTAAAGGCAAATAGCTCGGAAATGGCTTAAGCAAATGTAGACAAATTATATATTTTTGTAATCGGAGAATAAAGATCTTTCGTCCTGAGGAGAAGTATACAGGGTATCCCATATTTTTTTTGTCTTTCGCACTTTTTGCAACACCCTGTATAGACAAAAATATGTTTTCTGAGAACTACTTCTCCAGCACTACAACTTTTCTATTTACATCTTTTTTCTAAACAGTGGCACAAAAAAGTTAAGGGGGTGGGAAAATATAAAAAATGACCCTGTACCTACTTATTCGTTCCTATCATAACAAAAATAGCTTATTATTAGGCTCTTAGTCTTCGTCAATTTATGAAAAGAGGGCCACCACAATATTTGCCGCGGGGGGAGGGCCAACGACTTCACTGTTTTAAACTACGCCATTGTATACCACTATATAATTATTATAATATCGTATTTATCAAAGTAAAGTAATTAGTAAGTAATTGAGAAATATAGATACATTCAATTGATTTTCTTAGAAATACAATTTGTAGAATCTTTAGGCTGAGACAAAAGATAAAACAATATGTAAAAATATAAATATTCTTAACAAGTAGGTACTTACGTTACCTTTTTTTTATATCTTCTGCCTGAAGCAGCTTCAGCATAAGTCTTAGAACTCCACTTATAAATATTATTAATGCCCTGTTTCTGAAGTACCAGATATCTATTGTATAAAGTTATGAAGCCTATAATTACTATGGTTACAATTGTATTAACAATCGTTGTCATAGGAATTATGTGAAGAATAAAGTTATCTATACTTTGAGAAACTGGGCATAAATCATGCAAACAATCTATTCAAGTATCAAGTATTTGATAATTTGCTCTCAAGTAAATGAAAATGCGGCCTACTGGGAATAGTGGGAATCACAGTAGTTAATGTTCGGTGGCTGGTGGCTGGGTCTGGGAGTTACCAAATTTAACGCTCTCAGGCTCTCAACGAATATTAGGCATGGGCGGTATGGTCGATATATTTCATTAGTAGATACGTATAGGTATCTATACTGTGACTTTATTGAATGTAGCTTAATTATTATTTCATTATTTTTGGGTTGCATATTTGATGTTTTACCATTTTACTTACTTCGATACAAAAATACTTTAAAATCCGCGGCATCGTGGGGCCCTTCTGAACCTTGGGCCCCAGGGCGGCGCACCGAACTGCCCGGTGATATGTCCGCCACTG
>JAEQML010076687.1:0-13239 GCA_016904865.1 Pissodes strobi
TCAAAAATAAATGTTTGTTTATATTTTGCTCCATAGAATTTTACCAATTTGCAACAAAATTAATAATATTTAGTGGTAGAAATTTACTTCAAAACTGGATTTAACCGCTACCTATCCTGTGAAATTGTTTTTGTATGGAATTAGTGGCTATGTTTGGGTTTTTTGGCCATAGTTAAAAAGCTAACCTAGAATGTCAGGCACATGCTCCAGTTGTTTTCAGGCATGTATTTTTAAGGAGCCTAAAAACTCTACAGATGTCTTTGACTACCCTTGTGACCTGTGCAAGAAAACTTTACGCCGGAAATGTTCAGGAATCAGTACCACCGACCTTCGAACAATTGGTTTGAGCAGTCGAGTTATGCCATACATTTGTAATTTATGTGTTCCAAAAATCAACAATACTACACAGATGTTCAACCGTCTTACAGCCTTGGAGGCAGAATTTGAGGAAATTAAAAGTAAAACTCAAAAAATCTTAGATGTAGCTGACTTAATACAGGGCTTCTCAGAGGAGGTAAAAAGTATAAAAACGTGTTTTGCATCTAGCCTTGACGATATTAAATTCTTTGTCAAGACTGAGATAGAGGGTTTACTTCAAGTATCGGTCAGGTTCCGGAGGAAGATCTTATCTTGGAATGGCAGGAACGTTCCTGAGGGTGACGACAGAAAACAGGTCGAAGGAATTCTTGGACAGCTGTCCAATAATCCTCCTGAGATTTTCCACTTATCCAGGATGGGAAAACCAAATTCAAATCAGGCTCGTGCTCTGAGAGTGGTGCTGAGGTCAGCTGGGGATGTGTCCAACATGGTAAGAAATCGCCATAAGCTCAAGGGAAAAAATCTATTTAAACTTTGACCTTACCACTAAACAAAGGGATGTTGAGAAGGAACTTAGCCAAGAACTTCATGATCGGTGTGCTAATGGCGAACATGTATCCATGAGGTACCGCAATGGAATTCCTTATATTTTTGCTAAAAAAAAACTAATTCATGGGCCTTATTTATCAAATCAGTATTCCAGTAAACATCATACCCTCGACATTTATTATCAAAATGTTAGAGGCCTTCGAACCAAACTAAAAGATCTTCAGACTGGTGTGATCTCTAATAACCACTCAGTGATTGTTCTCGGTGAAACTTGGCTCTCCGTTGACATCCCTGATGCTGAACTTGGCTTTTTCAACTATAATATATTCAGGTCAGACAGAAACATACATACCAGCAATTCGTCAAGGGGAGGAGGAGGGAGGAGTGTTGGTTGCAGTCTCAAAAGGGTTACCTAGTGTTCTTCTTAACTCGAGCCCTGACCTGGAGCAATTGTTTATTTTGATCGGATCAGGTACCAACAGGATTTTGATTGGATGCATCTATTGCACACCAAGATCATCTACAGATAAATATATCTTGTACAGTGATAACATAGATACACTTTCTGAAAAATTCCAGTGTCAAATGCTATTGTTCGGAGATTTTAACATTCCAAATACTGCTTGGTCATCCGACCAGTTCTGTTCACATGGATCCTGCACGCCAGACGCCACTGCTCAGGAGGCTGAGTCAACACAGGTTATTTCAAACATGTGTGCTTTCCATAACATATACCAATTAAATAATGTTCAAAACCACATGGGCAAATTACTTGACTTGGTTTTTGGGCAGAGTAACACCTCCACAACTGTTACTGCGGCTGATGATCCCTTGGTTCCCGAAGATAATTACCATCCTGCACTTGTTGTCTCTACTCAAATTTCAGGTACCCATACAAACCACATAAGTGAGCGCAAAGATGAGCATTATTATGATTATAGCTCAGTTAATTTTAGTGTATTAAATAACTATCTTGGAGAAGTCAACTGGGATTTAATTCTACAGCAATCCTCTCTTAATGACACAATAAACACTTTTTACGATGTACTTTATTCAGCAATACAATTAGTTGTGCCTTTAAAAAGGGTGTCCCAGGGTCATTTTCCAAGATGGTTCAGTCCAGCCCTTAAAAATTTTATTGTTTTGAAGAAACAAGCGCACAAGGGTTTTAAAATGAATGGTAATAGGGATAACTATGTTGCATTTTCTTCTCTAAGATCTCAATGTAAAGCTCTTTCTAGTGCATGTTATGATCAGTTTGTTTACAACTCTGAGATGGCCATAGTAAACCAGGGAAATATAAAAAAGTTCTGGATTTATGTCAACTCCCAACGCTCTAGTACTCACTTGCCAACAGAAATGTTTTGTGATGATAAACATTGTGGCTTAGGACCTGAGCTGCCAAACTTATTCGCTGATTACTTTAAGGGAATGTACTCAACCAGGAACGGCACTATTGTGGAGTCCCCGTCCTTTAATGATATTACTGTTAATAATTTTCATATAGATATTTCGACCATATATGAGGAAATTTCTAGATTAGACATCAACAAAAGTCCAGGCCCGGACGGTATACCACCCAGCATCTTAAAATCATGCAGCTTTGTGCTTTCCCGCCCTTTTTTTATTATGTTTAATAAGTCCCTCAAATTTTCTTAGGACTGAGTGCGTTGTAAAAGATTTCGGGGTATATCTTGACTCCTAGCTGACATTTTGTAATCATTATGAAAACATTATAAACAAAGCTAATAGGATGTTAGGATTTATCAAACGAATCTGTAAAGACTTTAAAAATGTACATGCTGTTAAAACATTGTACATAACTTATGTTAGGTCTATATTGGAGTGCTCTTCTATAATTTGGGCTCCATATTACCAAATTCACATTGATAGACTTGAAGCCGTTCAAAATAAATTTTTAAAATTTGCGAGTTATGTTTTAACAAAGAACAATATAATTTTATCACAGGGCCAGATCATGTCATATTTGGGCATGTCCACTTTTGCAAGTAGAAGGGCATACTTTGATGTACTCTTTGTTTACAGGGTTCTTAACAACATCATTTGTAGCATTGAATGCACTAAGTTATTTTCTATTAGAGTTTCTCAGTTCAATACACGAAGTCATGACCTTCTTCATGTGCCCTATTGTCGTACTTTGTATTTGCAATATTGTCCTGTTAATAGGATGGCTAGAAATGTTAATAAGTTCTGTGTTAGGTTGGATCTTGCTGTTTCCAAAGTTAAATTTAAAGCTCTTGCACAAAGAATGATATTTGAGGTTAGTTAGGTATAAGTAGTGTTTACTGTTTAAACTTAAAATGTTTTTTTTATACGTAAATAAATAATAAATAAATAAATAAATACAAAATTTGGCCAATATTCAAAATTTTAAACCACAAAACTTTATTTAATTTTTCGCCCTTTATAACATCTACAAACATGAAAAGATACGCCCACTGACATATGGTAATATTAAGATTAAAGCGCATTCACACCGTTCACAATTAATCATTAAATTTACACGGCGATATCAACAGTCGATTAGGCAAGAAACCCGCTGAGAAAAACGAATTTTTGTCTTAAAATCTTAATTTTGCCTCCTTTAGCTAAATTTAAATTTTATATTAGGATCATTCAAATTTCGATGCGCCTGATTAAAACTTCTCGGGTATAAAAAAATAAATAATTTAGGTTCGAGCCAGAAATATATTGGTTTTATAAATATATATATTTATATAAAATTTGGCCAATTTTCAAAATTTTAAACCACAAAACTTTATTTAATTTTTCGCCCTTTATAACATCTACAAACATTACACTGCCATATGGTAATATTAAGGTTAAGGCGCATTCACGCCGTTCAAAATTAATCATTAAATTTACACGGCGATATCAACAGCCGATTAGGCAAGAAACCCGCTGAGAAAAATGAATTTTTCTCTTAAAATCTTAATTTTGCCGCCTTTAGTTAAATTTAAATTTTAGATTAGGATTATTCAAATTTCGATGAGCCTGATTAAAGCTTCTCGGGTATAAAAAATAAGTAATTTAGGTTCGAGCCAGAAATATATTGGTTTTATAAATATATATATTTATATAAAATTTGGCCAATTTTCAAAATTTTAAACCACAAAACTTTATTTCATTTTTCGCCCTTTATAACATCGTCAAACATTACACTGCCATATGGTAATAGTAAGGTTAAGGCGCATTCACACCGTTCAAAATTAATCATTAAATTTACACGGTGATATCAACAGTCGATTAGGCAAGAAACCCGTTGAGAAAAACGAATTTTTCTCTTAAAATCTTTAGTTAAATTTAAATTTTATATTAGGATCATTCAAATTTCGTTGCGCCTGATTAAAGCTTCTCGGGTATTAAAAAAATAAGTAATTTAGATTCGAGCCAAAAATATATTGGTTTTAAAAATATATATTTGTATAAAATTTCGCCATTAATCCAAATTTTAAACCACAAAACTTTATTTAATTTTTCGCCCTTTATAACATCTACAAACATGAAAAAATACGCTCACTGCCATATGGTAATATTAAGGTTAAGGCGCATTCACGCCGTTCAAAATTAATCATTAATTTTTCACGGCGATATCAACAGTCGAGTAGGCAAGAAATCCGCTGAGAAAAACGAATTTTTCTCTTAAAATCTTAATTTTGCCTCCTTCAAGAAAATCAAGTCAAATTTAAATTTTAGATTAGGATCATTCAAATTTTAATGCGCCTGATTAAAGGTTTCTCGGGTATTAAAAAAATAAGTAATACACGTCCTACCTATTTACGGAAACAGACAATAATATTAGTGATGTTTAACTTTGCTGAGTTTATGTCAGGGGGCTCAATAACTCCCATGTTTGGTTAAGTTACGCGATTATAGCTGGTATAACATCTGTTTACTACGCATCCAACGGGTCGAGATGCGAGCTACTTGCTCTAAAAGGGTGTGGGGGGGGGGGTTCGCAACGGGACCAGCCCAATATTTTTTCTGCGACAAGGGGAGCTCAACGGACCCAGCCTTATATTTTAAAGATCCTGGAGTCTCTACTGCTACAAATGTGTGTTTTCGGTACGCGGACGATAACTGATATCACAGGAAATACAGTCATTATTTTCTGCGACAAGGGTGACACAACGGGCCCTGCCTTTTATTTTATATATATTTTATTCTTTTTTTCTCATTTTTAACCTGAGATGCATCGTTATCGTACATTTCCCATATAAAGCTAATCGGAATAATTTAAATATTGTCCAGACACAAAATACAACACACGTCAATAATAGGTAACAATATTGCCTGAATTCCTGCAAATGGGCCGCCGCAGTCTACTACTACCATTTTCTATTCCGATTCGGTCCTGCATTTTATACCAGTAGTGAAAACTATGCTGTAATTACACTTATCTCATATTTATAAAAGAATAGATTATATTATTATAAAACTGTATTCCTTTAAGACTGATCATTTCATTTTAATCCATTTTACTTGGTTGTGATTTTAACCTGTTATAATGTTTATAATGTACTGCTTTTAGTGTTTACAATTTACACTAAAATAGTGTGTATTTTAGTGTACTTTATATATTTCTTTATTCTTGCATTTTTTTATTTATTTTAATTTGACTTGTGTCGAAAATTGTATATTTTGTGGTACCAATAAATTATGATTATTATGACTATTGTCGCGGGTAGTTACTCCTCTCACTCCCAGGGAGGACAGATCTACTTCAGGGCGTGGCAACCCTGCCCACGCGAAGCACTTAACGTTCCCCACCTCCTTTCTTGGGGACATCAGGTCCTAACCCCATTCCTCACCCATTCTAACATCTCTACCCATCTTCACCAATGAAGGAAGGCAACGGGAAACCACCTTCATTAACTTTCCCAAGAGAACAGCATGGTTTTGTTCAATATGAATTATTCCGGAGGACTAAACAGCTCCCCAATCGGATCTCCGGGGGAGCAATATTGAGCAACGCCAACCAAAACTCCATAAATATACGTAGACTAAATCGAATAGGGACATGGAACACCCAAGGACTACTTCAAACTGGAAAACTCTTTATTGTCGAACAAGGGGTCCTCTCATACAAACTTGATCTCTTGGGAATGGCAGAGATGCACTGGAAACGAACTGGGCATTTCGCTACAAGTACATGTAACACAATATATCACTCCGGCAATAAAATCCAAAGTCGCAACGGAGTAGCTGTGTTAATTCCAAGATCCAATGCCAGAGCAGTTCTAAGATATAACGCAATAAATGACCGAATGCTAAACTGGGACAATCCGATATAATAGAAGAAGAGCTGACCGAGTTGATCGGACCCTTCGGAGTCGGCACGAAGAATGACAAGGGAGAACGAATGCTTCAATTCTGCCAGGAACATAACCTTTCTGTAGCCAACACATTTTTCCAACATCATCCTAGACGAATATACAGCTGAAAATCGTCAGGAGACAGGTACAGAAATCAAATTGACTATATCATGACCAATTCACGATGGAAATCTTGATTGCAAAACATTTCCTGGAGCTGAGTGCGGATCAGACCATCAACTACCAATAATGAAATTTAAATTACGCCTGAAAAACATAAAATGCAGACAGAAGAGTATTCGACTAACAGAAGATGCTAAACATCAATTCCAAGCAGAAATCCAGAGCTCACTTGCCACCAACAAAGAAAATATAGTGGGCAATCAGGATCCAAAACAGGAATGGCGATCTGTAAAAAATTGCATGCAAGAAACAACAAAAAATCTCCAACAAACACAAAATTTCACTGACCCAAAAATACACTGGATAACACAAAGAACTCGCGAGACAATTAACAAAAGAAAATAACTAAAAATGAAAGGTCTAGCCACGCGAACAAGTAATGATCAGCACAGACAGCTAAGCAAAGAGATTCAGAGGCAATGCAGACAGGATAAAAACCACCACATCAAGAAAATATGCAATGAAATAGAGGAACACCAAACTGCTAAAAACACTCGTGACATACATTAAAAAGTGAAAGGACTGACACGAAAATTCAAACCAAGAACATTTAAAATTGAAGATAAAGACGAAAACACCGTATGGGAAGACGAGAAAGTACTTAACAGATGGAAACAGTATTGGGAAGAGCTGTACAAAGAAGAACCAGACATTTCAAATGAACAACAAAACGAAGATGAACCGCAAACAGAATCAGAGCCCGATATTCTTATCTTTGAGATCAAAGAGGCCATAATGCATCCAAAATTAAATCAAACTCCAGGATTGGATGGTATTTCCGCTGAAATAATAAAGCTGCTTTGAGATAATGGTGCTAAAATTCTGCACGACATATGCAATAAAATGTGGCGCACCGGACAATGGCCGGAGGACTGGTCTAGATCAGCCTTTATCCCGATTCACAAAAAGGGAACTACAATGAAGTGCCAAAACTACCGCATGATTTCCTTAATATCACATGCGAGTAAAATTCTCCTGAGAATAATGTACCGAAGACTACAAACATACCTGGAACCCCAAATCCCCCCGGAACAGGCAGGCTTCGTCAAAGGTAGAGGGACCAGGGCCCAGATATTTAACATCAGACAACTAAAAGAGAAGACACGCGAGTTCAACTATGCTTCTATGTTTTATAGACTATAAGAAAGCCTTTGACTGTGTGCAATGGAAAGATCTATGGCGTGTATTAAAAGAAATGGGAGTCCCAACGCACCTAATATCCCTCGTAAGCGGTCTGTATAAAAGTAACGAAGCCACTGTCTGTCTTGATACCAAAACATCAAATGTCTTTAAAGTAAGCAAAGGAGTGCGTCAAGGCTGCATATTGTCGCCTAGACTATTTAATGCGTATGGTGAATTTATAATGAGACGCGCATTAGAAAATTGCAAGGGAAGAGTAGCAATTATTAATGGTAAGAAAATAAGCAATTTGAGATATGCTGACCACCACTTTAATAGCAACAAGCGAAGAAGAAATGGCTAGATTAATTGAACTCGAGGCGAATGAAAGCCAACCCTTGGGCCTGGAGATTAATTGGACCAAGACAAAAACTAATGCTACTCGATAGGATTAAAACAATACAGATGGAGAACCTCCATAATAACATCGACGTTGTCGATGAAATTATTTACCTGGGAGCATCACTGCATCAATAACTAACAAGGAAGGATGCGAAGTTGAAATTAGAAGACGAATATCGATTGCTAGAACCGCAATATCCAACTTGGTCAAGATATGGAAAGACACACATAACTAAAAATACTAAAGTATCCCTGGTTAAAACATTAGTGTTCTCTATATTCGCATACGACCCTGAGTCATGGACAATCAAGTCCTCCGACAGAAAACGCATAGATGCATTTGAGATGTGGTGCTGGAGGAGAATGCTCCGGATACCTTGGACGGCACTGAGAACTAATGCGTCGATAATAAATGAAATAGGAATTCAAGACCGATTGTCCACAATATGTCGAAGACGCATCCTAAAATACTTTCGACACGTAACCAGAAGAGGACAAGACAACTTGGAGAAGTTGATCGTACAGGGCAAAATTGAGGGAAAAAGACCGCGAGGCAGGTCCCCGTCGAGGCGGTTGGACCAAATCAAGTACATAACGGGACAACCCCTGCAAACCAACCTAAGAGCGGCAGAAGATCGCAAGCAATGGAAACAACTAAGCAATCAGTGTACATAACCTTGGTGTCACAACTCTTCAGACATGAACACAAGAGTAAGAAGAAGAAGATGACTATTATCTCACCAATAAAATATGATTATGATGATTATCTTGGCATAAATATATTATGATTATTATGATTATCTTGGCTAAACTATGATTATTTGAGTATCTAAGATATATGGTGTCACGAAGAGTTATACTCCTTTCTTTTGTATACCATTATTACTACTACTATTGTCGCACCAATAAACTATGATTATTTGAGCATCTTAGATATTATGGTATCACTAAGAGCTGCGCTCTCTTCTTTTGTATACCATTATTATTATGATTATTGTAGCACCACAAAACTATGATTATTTGAGTTTCTTAGATATACGGTATCACCAAGAGCTGCGCTCCTTTCTGTTGTATACCAATATTATTCTGTCTCACCTTTACCGGATCAATTTGATATAAACCATAATAGCCGAGAATAACAACCGGAGAGAAGCGACAAAAGCCGCCGGCACCTTTGAAGTTGGAGAGTCAAGTTCAATTTGTCATATGTGACAGATGACCGGTTTAATAAATACACTGAGAGAAACGTAATGAAGGGAAAAGAAATGCTATACACCGATAAAACTAGTAATTAATTACATGTTTATTATTTACTTTATTAGAAATTTATTATGGATAGTAGTTATCTTTAGGATTTAATAGTTTAACTCAGAGTTTACTGATTTGTCGCGTTCTAACCTTTTTGCAGTGAATACTTCTTTGGTTTCATGAGAGTGATTTTTCAAGGTCTCATCACGACATGGTTTATGTTTTCGTCTCGCGTTACGAAATTTTCGTATCGTTGATTGACTAACCCAAACTAACCAAATCTATTAAAATTGTTTATAGCGTGTCGGAACCGGCTCAAATAAGTAAAATAAGTGAGACTAAGTGAAACTAACCCAAAGTTGATTCGACGACTAACCCAAACTAACCAAATCTACTAAAGTTGATTATAACGTAGATATCCGAAAAGCTTCAGATAACTAAAATAAGTTGAGAATAAGTGGAATTTACCGAAGGTTGATTGAACTATTAACCCAAACTAACCAAATCTATCAAAATTGATTATAAGGTATCGGAACTGGTTCAAATGACTAAAATAAGTTGAGACTAAGTAAAACTAACCGAAAGTTGATTGGGCGACTAACCCAAACTAACCAAATCTAATCTAAAATAACACAGTTCACAATAGTATATTACATAACGAGAATGAAATAGCTTATGGCAAACAGATTACTGCACGAGCGTGGGCTGTAATCGAACGAGTTTGTAATATGCAAATTTCCATTCAAGTAGTGTAATATACTTTTTCTAAGACTATTTTTAAAATGCCAGTAATACTAATAATAATTATTACCGATTTGAACATCAACTCTTAAATAATGTTGCTGTCACCGAACAATATAAACAATAAAAATTGCCAAAAAATCAAAGCACACGTAACGCGATGCCGAGGTCTTGCGACTTGAGCGGTTTAAAACCTAATTTGATTGGCATACTATACATACATTATAACGTACGACTCTGCGTTAGTATTCTTTACGCATACTTGTGTGTAAGAATTATTTACTTATTAAGTAAATTGTACTTAAGAAAGTGTTTACTATAAGAGTAGCAAAAATATTTTACAAAAAAATTATGTGTCTCACCTTTATAAGTACACAACTGAAATGCAACTTCTGAAAGAGATATTGGGAATTGAGTTTTTATCTTCTTTTAAGTTTTTTTCTCAACTTTTGCCCCTGGTTTCGATCCATTTTTTATTTTGTTTACAACCATTTTTTGTCAAAAACCGCGCTTCTAATTTTTTTCTATTTAGTTTTTTTTTTATTTCGTTTTATAATTCTCTTATTAACTGCCCGAACAGTTTTTTCCTTTTTTTAAATTATTTTTTTTCTCATTTAGTTTAATAATACTTTTATTAACTTTTCGAACAATCTTTTACCTTTTTTATTATTTTTTTTACATCTTTCCTTTTAGAATACTTTTATTAACTTTTCGAACAATTTTGTACGTTTTTTTTTAGTTTTTTTCTCTCTTTTCCCTTATTAGTTTTTTTTTTATTCGTTTTATAATACTCTTATTAACTGTCCGTACAGTTCTTTCCTTTTTATTAATTATTTTTTTCTCATTTAGTTTTATAATACTTTTATTAACTTTTCGAACAATATTTTAACTTTTTAATTATTTTTTTACTTCTCTCCTTTTATAATACTTTTATTAACTTTCCGAACATTTTCTTACGTTTTTTTAAGTTTTTTGCCACTTAAAAAAAAATCCATATAGAATTTTTTTCCTCCCGTTTTTGCCATCTCCGACTTCGTAGCTGAACTCCTTCGCTTTTTTTTGCAAAAAACCGCGTTTCTCTAACTTTTTTTAAAATTTTATTTCTTATTTCTTTTTAAAACACTTTTATTAACTTTCCGAACAATTTTTCACGTTTTTTACCCCGTCACACGGAGTCATCGCTTGTCAGAATTTCGGTTCCAGGCTCCGTTGCAGAGATATCGCAAAAACCCATTTTGCCCCACAATCTTCCTTAAGTTGGAGCCCAGGTCCCCCCATATGTTCAAAGGTAGCCTCCTATGAGGCACACCTACCATAAAAATTTCGACCCCGTAACCCTTCTCCTTCTTCCGAAATTAATTATTTTAGTTTTTTCTTCTCCCCCCCCCCCTATCCTGGCTGAACCGGGGGTGGGGGGGGGGAGGGGTACGGGGTCCAGTTTTCATCCAGGATCCTCATTTTACCCCGGCTACATGTCCTGAAAATTTCAGCTCACTAGCTATACTGGAACATGCTTAATTAAAGAGGCGTTTCACTTTGAAAAGCGTTTCACTTTCATAAACGGGTTATTTTTTCTGACTTTACCCTCGCTAAAGAAGTCACTTCAATAATAATTAACACAAAAACAAACCAAAGAAAATTGGCGTTCACGCCAAATGTTTGTCGTCGACGAATGTACTAAACAAATCTCGGACTAAACAAACTGACAAGAACGTGGAGATGACAGTTGGCCGGTTTACCTCCCACTCCAAATTTTTGGGCGAAATTTATGTTGCTGCTTCTCTGCGGTTGTTATTCTCGGATAATAGTATATTATGATATAAGTGTATAAGAGGGCCTTTAAAGCACGCGCGACATATTTCAAAACACGACGCGCAGCGGAGTGTTTTGTAAGTCGCCAGGGGCTTTAAAGACCTCTTATACACGTATATAATAAGCTATTTTTTTTTACTAATGCATCATAATCTCAAATATGTTTTAAATATTAAACTTAAGGGATATATTGACGAATATATTAATCTGTCACATTTGACATGATCAAATATTTCTACAGCAACCTTTAAAAAAATAGGCGCTTCATAAACATCATTTCAAGCACGCTGCAGCGTGCGATAATCGTTGATTATGATGCATGCGTAATAAAAAACATTTTAGTGTAAATACCTGATCAACTCTAAATTAACTGAATACATCTAACTATCCACTTGCTTTAAATCCGCCGTGATGTTCTTTTCTTAAGAAGTCCTATTATAACTGTCGCTATTCTGTCTACGAATTAGTGCATCTAACAGTATGAGCCAATGACATATGGCCCTTCACCAAGAGATTTTCAACTTTAGTAGTCTATTAGCTCGTCCTCGACGTAATAGAAAGATAAGTCTGTTTTATTTTTGTCAGTAATCTGTTGGTTTTATGAGTTAATTAAATTCCCTACTGCGTGAATTTTTACTGCATTTAAACAAATCTTTACTTATTGATTATATAACACACGAATAGAATAATGCGTTATTTGAAGAGATTTTAACGATTTACGGTCCTCCCTGAGTCTATCCAAAATTTTACCTGCCCTTTGTGAAAAGAAAATAGGATCGAGTCCTTATGTACGTGCCCTAGAATATAGAGTTAAGTAAAGTTAATATAATGAAAGTATAAATTTTGCGTAACAGAATCGGTTCTCACCTAGAATAGTACACATGGAAACGTTGTTTGTTTCAATTTCTCCTTCGCCTTGGATTGTTGGATGACTTCGTGTGGCTCACGGCAGTTTTAACTTTTGAACTTTAGATCGTGATATTGACTAATCTTTGAGCTTTCAATTAATTATATCTGTAGATATATGGACACGCTCTGTATCACCTGTATCAGCACACGTCCATATTTGCAGCAAAATGCACTGAATACACAGCTTTACGGACACTAGTCCCAGCTAGATTTAGAAGTATATGGCGACCCCCGTATCAGCCACACGTAGTACGTCGTTCAAAAACTGTATACACCGCAGGGTATACAGGGCTGGGTTATTTCACTGGGCATAACCATATTCTCATTGAATTGAACATAACTCTACAAAAGGTAATCAGCCATATGTGCAAAACCATTCTCTCCTAATCGCCATTTGATTGCGCTCTCAATTTAATTTAAAATAAAAAACACACTCTTAAATGCAATGTTTTGTAGTGCAAATGGGTAGCAATTTTCATCACGAACCTCGAGTTAATATAATATTTTCACCTATTCTATTGAGTAACAACATTAAAACTCTATCTTTATATTCCTGGTGTCTGCTTGGTACTTAGCTCACATAATATAACAAATTATTTACATTGCATTTTAATGAAATTAA
>JAEQML010076688.1:0-13237 GCA_016904865.1 Pissodes strobi
GGCTAATGTAATGCGCGTGCAACTGAAGCCCTGTGACCGGGAACTCGGAAATGTCTACTCTACGTTTTTGAGAGCTTCATGCAGCATGCACCTCAAGCTGCTAAATGTCAAGACGCGATCAAACGCGATTGAAAATAGAGATACAACAAAAACTTAAAAGCATGTCTCTTCTACCTTTATACAAAATAGAAAAAATTAATAGATTTTATTTTGGCAACATCACAGACTAATCCTAACCTCAATCAGAAATAAAATAACATCAAAATTTGATAACTGTACGTTCACTATCTCAGTTTTAACCGTGCTGTACGTTCACTACAGTGTTGCCGATCTGAATTTGTGAAATTACACAATGAGCTGTTCAAATTGCACGCTTTTACACGCACTTAGTTTCACAAATAGACACTTTTTACACACCACCTAATTTAAGTCATTTCCGCCTACCTACAGCAGTTTTGAGCCTTCACGCATGCGTACGTGCTAATTCATATATTTTTCAGTTTTTTTTTTATTGATTTTGAGCATTGCCTTTGGTTAGTTTGGGTTAGTTTTGTTTGGTTGCGCCCCCGGAGCGAGCGGATGGCTATCCGCTCGTTGTGAAGTGAAATATTAGAACGACCACAGCGGGCTGCTGGGCAGGTCTGAAGGTTGAAAATTTGCTATAGGCAGGCACGCGTATCTATAGCTATGTTTGGTATGTTGGTACAGTGTAGAGTAGGGCAGTGTAACTAGTGGAAGTACGGGTTCCTTCGTGTAGTTACTTGTTCTTATTTTTACCAAACGCCAAAAGTGTTAAAAAGTGCAATTTCGTCGAGAGGATAACCTCAACGAATTTTTCTTGTTTTTTTTTAGTTCTTTTGCGTAAATAATTTCGGCACTTAAAATGAACTGGCACAAAATTCTAGTAAGAGATTCTATAGGGAACGAATTTGATATTACAGGACCTCCTGACCTAACTTCCATATTTCTACTTACAAAATTATAAGGTTAACCTTAAAATCGCAGAAAATATAAGAAACAGGCAACAGAGTTGTCTCTGCAGGCAAATCGGGAAACAGCTCATTGCAGCACTGACTAACACCACCTAAAAAGCTAGTTGAATTTAGTGGAAACTTTTCTACACTACACTGGCATACCAAACACTCGATCTAAAGTGCAAAATAGTGTACACTAGTGGCATATACCAAACAAATCTTATGTCTAGGTCCGAATGGCAATTGGGCGCCCGACAGCATTGCCAGTGTTTTATCGGTAAAACCATATATGTAGAACTTGTTACATATATGGGTAAAACAATGCTAGTTTACTCTTTTACGGTGCAATCAATTATTGCCTCCAACTGCATTGGTGGTCCAGTGGCTAGATGCAATGTCTGTGATACGGCGACCCGAGATCTATTCCCATGAATTTTCTTTTTATTTTTTAAAGATTTTGTTTGTAAAATGTTTTTTTCTTCATTTTGGGCAAGTCTTGGGTTATTTTTGGTTAGTTTTAGTAGGTTACGTCCCATGCGTGAAGTGAAATATTAGACATTCTAAAATAGTAAACAAATCACTACAATGACAATACTGTCGGGCGCCCAGTGGCCATTGGGACCTAGACTTTAGTCTCCACCTACATTTTAATATTTTGAAAAAAAGAATAACTTTTTTGACGAATGATTTTGAGAAATGGGCCCAAATCTGTCTCCGGTCTTACTCTTAACCATCTATACGTCCATCCGGCTGACGAAACCTGGGCTTGCGCGCGAATATTTTTTTCACTTCATTCAATGCCCTCATCTCGCTTCGCTCGCTCCGGGGCGCAACGAAATAGAACTAACCCAAATTTAAAATAAAGAACAAACATAACCCTAAAAAATATTTAAAAAAAGGCTTGCTACCGACGGGAATCGAACGCGGGCCATCCCTTCGCAAGCACAGAATCTGACCAGTGCACCACGAGACGCGCTGACAGCAATTTCCTCGACTGTAACATGTTTGTCAGAAATGTGTTTGTGATGCGCACGCGCAACTCCAGGGCTTGTCAGGCGGGTGGATGATTAAGAATGAAGTATCTGCGCCCGGCTCAACTAAAAAATAAAAATGTAACACAAGACAGAGGTGAGAGAATGACTTGTGGTGTCACGCTGTCAGCTGACACACTTGGGTTTGTATTTTGCTTTAACAAGGGAAATTCTGTGCTGTCACAACTGCCACGTGACAGTCGTGGTGACTAGTGTTGCCACCCCTATTACAATAGGAATAGATCTATTATAATCAGGTATTTTCTATTACGCTATTTCCAAGGGAAAAAGAATCTATTACTTTTTTCGTTATATCATGTTTAGGCTACCTTTAGGCTACCAAAAATGTTACAAGCATCTAGTTCCAAAATTCTTAATATTAAACACAAAAATAAAATAACAAATAACACTAATTTAAGCCGCACAATGCATAGCACAACGAAAGGAATAAGTAAAACCAAAAACGACCAAGAACAAAAAATACTGTGAACACAGTGAACAAAGCAACAAAATTCCATGGGGAACCCCTTGCCCATCAAGTTTAGGTGCTGATAGTGCTAACACCTACCTAATAGAAAATAGATAAAAGCGAAGCCTAAAACTCTAAACAAACTGAAGATCCGTATAATGAGTCATAGCCCGACAGATGTCGTTGGATTTGTAAACCAGAACAGGAAAGCACGTCTAGTCCTATTTATTTTTTATTACAATAGATGGCAATGGTATTTCGGCTTTGGCTTGGAAAGCCGTAAAAAAAAAGGGATTTTCAATTTATAAAATTACATTCAAAATATACGCTTTTTGTGAAATTACACACAAAATACACGCTTTTTGAAAGCGTTCGAAAAATGCACGCAAGGCAATCAAAACGCACACAAAGCGTGTAATTACACGCTAATTGGCAACACTGGTTCACTATCTCAGTTTAACAACGGTCACCGAACGATAGCCACGTGTTCACCCAAAATGGCGACAAAGGAGCCGCTTCAAAACGCGTGTTGAGTCGACCGAAGACGAAACGGAAGTCAACTAGTGTTGCCAGAGTAACAAAGTAAAAAGTCGCTACCGACTGGTATGAAAAGTTGTTATTTTGTCGTTACATCTTCGAACTATTCAGGGCAGTAAACTGTCAATGTTAAGTTTTTTTTCGACTTCCGTTTGGTTTTCGGTCGGGTAACATCGCTGTTGAGTAGCGGCTCTTTCGACGGCCATTTTTGGCAACGCGTGGCACGTTCAGGGACCGATTTGTTCCCCCGAGGAAAAAACGGACGTCATAGCCAGCATCGTCTGTGCCACTTCAGCGTATAATATGTGTTGGTCTTTAGCCAAAGGAAATAACCAGTGTGGGGTTTTTATTTGTGCCTTGTGAAAAGTCGGTGGTCGTAGCAGGGTCCAGAGCCCGACAACGTTGCGGTCGCCCCCGAATACAAAGCCCTTCAAACTGGAATAACGTGTAACGGATGTAGAAGGGTTAGCTATACCTCTTCTTAAGCGCCGGACGAAGGGTGCACTGGCAAATTGCCTCGTAGCAGCGTGAAACGGCTCCCTTCTTGAAGGGAGTCCATACTTCAAGTTCAAGTAATTTTTTTTGTTTTTCGAAGAACAATTCAAAACAAGCTTTATTACTCAACTTTATTAATATTTAAAAAAAATAATAAATAAATAAAAAATAAACGATTCGTGTTTCGTAATATCACTCATTTTAGTGACACAGAGATGTAGCAGTGTAGCACGTAATAAAAAATAAAAATAATAAAATACCGATTTCAAATTTGCCGATATTATGCGATGATGCAAACGAATATTGAATAATGATGCAATAAGAGATACTAGGGTCTAGCGACAGCAGCGACCTCCACCGCTCCGTCCGTCCCATCCACCCTAACGTTCGCGAAGGCATGTTGTAATATGTATTGAATGTTGAATGCAGTGAAATGTATTCGCGGAAACACATGCAAGCTGCTGTATATCCACTATAATACGGCTTTTGTTAAATATATCCTAGTTTTTAGTTAGATAAAGCAAAATATATCGTAGAAAAGTGCTGACAAAGTACTGGCACGTTATGTCACTTTTCGCATGACCAAAACTAACCCAAGATATACCCAAAATCAAGAAAAAAACTGTTTAGAAATATAACCTTCAAAAAGACTTCGGCTTTGGAGTTGGCGTTGTGCGGACGTGGGAAGGGAGTCTGGTTTTCTAATCTGACTTCGCAGGGGAAGTGCACGTGATTCACGGCTAAAAGCGTAGGGGCTCCGTTGGTTCGAAAAATGAGGTCGTAGAGGTCGTGTTTAGGGTGGGTCGCTTAATGGAGGGTTCATTCCTACGAAGATTCTTGCACGTGATTACGTGACCTGAAGGAGATCGGGGCGTAGACCATGCGGAGAAGGGAATATTCTCTGACAGCAACGGGTTATATCTGCATTGTGCGAAGCCCCTTTGCATAAGACTCTAGCCGCGCATGTACAAGATTTAAATGTGTGTGAATGTCATGCCGGTGGTGTTCGAACCTTAAAACTAGCCGTGCATGTACAAGTCGGAGCCCCCAGGAGTATATACTCGATATACTGGAGGTTCCAAAAATAGTAACTTATCTGGGATCATTGATTTGTATAGGAGTGGATAAGCACTATTCAAAAGTGGCAACCTATGGGCGAAAAAACGGGTTTCTGCGCCTGACAAAATCGAAAAACATAAACAAAGAAAATCCCGTTTTGTCATGCGCACTAAAACACTTGCCGTCTCAGGACCGAACTTGGCTTTTGTCTTTGACGTGTTTTCGTTTTGACGGCGCGGCGTTATGTGTTGATAATTCGACTACTTTACTTTTTATTGACTTTCTTTGGACCTAGTGTTTGTAGTTGCTTAATTAGTTTTAGTTTAGTGGTTCACGTTTGTGCGTACCCTATTTTGATTTTCGTTTTAATTGAACAATATACACATAAACATTGGGCGATGCTACCAAAATAGAATCCCGAAAGTATATGGTTGTCTTTTGTAGCAGTAGAGGCAAAATACCCGAAATTTCCTATTTCAAGTAAGTATAATTATTATAAGTATTACTTATTTATACCCTATTGTTTGTTTCACTATGCTAACTGGCCCATTTCACAATCGGCAAGACTACTCTGCCGAACATTTGGTGAAATAATTTTCGTTCATAAGAGTACGAGTTCAAATTTTGGAGTCAGGGCCTGCCTAATGACCTCCACACTACAACAGATGGCGCTTACTAATTCTCTAATGCGCAAGGCAAAATAAAAATTTCGTTTGCATTTCGCGGGCGTAAATTTGCCATGTTTGGTCTATCTATTGCTTCTACACTATAACCAGATATTATAAAGCTACTACTATAACCTTAAAAAAAAAAATAAAAAAAAACCGACGGGGTTTGAACGCGGGACGCCGAAGTGAAGGCTAACTATCCAGACCCCTAGACCATCTGCGAACTTACAAACAACTAGTTGCATCAGGAAGGCATGGAAATCAAGGTGGACGGTAGTTCGGATGGCCAGAGCGGCGGAGGTCCGCTGCTGTCGCGAGAGTCTAATCCCCGACGCCAAACGGTTGTATTTGTAACTTGCGGATAGATTGAAAATATCACTTCGTTCTTGCGTGCGTGTGCAATGGTGCGCACCAATCTAACACTTTTCGCGTGGTCCTAGGCTCCGCTCGCTTCGCTCGCTACGGGGGCTCAAGAATAGGAAATTAACCAAGTGCTAACCAAAACTAACCCAAGACATACCCAAAATCAAGAAAAAAAACCGTTTAAAAAGATAACGTTAAAAAAAATTTAAAAAGCAACAGGATTTGAAACCGGGCCGCCGAATTGAAACTTAACCATCTAGACCCCTCAACTGCGAGGGCTCTTACCCTTACGACAAACTGATTGGATCGCGAACACATGGCGCGAATGCAAGTGCCCGATTATATGTGCGAGTGCACTTAGAAACGAAAGTGATATTTTCAATCTATCCGCAAATGTATTTGTACTGTATTGTAAAGATAGACAATGATCTAGTCTCTTTCTTATTCTCCAGGCGTACTTTTCTTTACATTTATTTTCTCTACAATCAATAATAATAATTTGTAGCGTACTTGATACTATTTTTATATATCTATCTACGGTACGGGAAAACACGACTAGTAAAAATAGTAAATATTAAATAAAGGCACTGTGTTTTATTTTATTGGCACTAAAAATAAGGTAGGTAAAAGACAAATGCTTGAACAGTAATTAAACTAAAATGAACAAAACAGTTTCAAAACCTAGTACAAATAAGATCCATATATACAGAGGGTGGTCCTATTTATAATCAGAATTCAGAATACTATTAACAGTTTATTTAGCGGTTAAAAATAAAGCAAACAGTTTATATAAAGTCATGTCTGAAAATGCACAGTGTTTAAGATACAGGGTGTTAAAGTTTTTGATGTGTAAACATCTTACGCGCTGGTATGAGGATAAAACTCGGCAAATGGGACGGAAATGTGGGAACGGAATGTGTAAACCGATGTGACATTATAACCCGTGCGCAGTGAGGAGCAAGCTAATCCAGGACGGCCGCGATTGCAACGACTCAAATGTCGCTTCTAAAAAGCTAGCCGCTAGGGCGATATTAGGATTTCATTGTATTATATTGGCAGTGTATTTGAGTTCATAGCACAGCTTATTATTAATAGATGGTTAAATTCAAAATGAATTATCGCTTCAAAATCCACGACGAATATCGTCCTAAGAAAGTCCGAAAATTTCGGATTTTTATACAATTTTGCTATTTAAAATCGTTTTTAAACGGATATTAGAGGATAAAAAAGCATCTTTTTTATTACGCATGCATCATAATCAACGATTATCGCACGCTGCAGCGTGCTTAAAATGATGTTTATGAGGCGCCTACTTTTTTAAAGGTTGATATAGAAACATTTGATTATGTCAAATGTGACAGATTAATATATTCGTCAATATATCCCTTAAGTTTAATATTGAAAACATTTTTGAGATTATGATGCATTTGTAATAAAAAATAGCGTATGATATACGTGTATAAGAGGCCTTTAAAGCCCTTGCGACTTACAAAACACTCCGCTGCGCGTCGTGTTTTTAAATATGTCGCGCGTGCTTTAAAGGCCCTCCTATACACTTATATCATAATATACTATTAAATTAAACGTTCTGTCAAAAGTATAATTCAGATGCCCAGACGTTTAAAACAATATTGAGTCATGGCCCTCTTCTAAAATTTGCAAAATTTGGTTATTGACTTTCCCAAATCAATGGATGCCGCCCCACTCACTAGCTGGTAGTGAATAAGCTGTGTCCATAGATTGATATTATTCCTGGTGGCATTAGATATTTGTGTCGAATTTTTGCAGTCAATTAATCTACTCCGATTGAAGCTGCCAGTAAATACTATTAAAGAAGCCTAACTAATATTGCAAATGCGAATGTGTTTGTTTGTTGTGTACAGATATTTTCAAGAGTATAGTTTTTTTTTGTTATGGCTGAGGCACACACACTAAAGGGAGATTCCATGGCGCTCGACGAGCGGTGTATGTGCAAACATGTTGATTGACACAGCACTTGAATAGTTGTAATTAGTGGGAAACAGATGTCCTGGGAGTGAATTCCACAGTGATGAAGTACGCCAGACAAAGCAGTTCTTGTAGGTTGCAGTTGTACGACGAACTGGTGTGCTCGTGCCGTCTGTCGTGACTGTCTGACAGGAATTGCCAGGTGCGGGATGAGGCGGGCTAAAGCCGGGAACACACTTTCGACACGTCACGCCACTCTGCGAGCTAGCGCGTTCCGTGGCGTGGCGTAAAAGTTTTGGTTTAGAAACGCACTATAGGCAAGCAGTCGCTGCGAGTACACCGCACGTCAGTTGATTGCGTTTATTTCCCAATTTAATTTTTTCTCGCAGTAGCATTGTTTCTAGAAAAAATTGATTACGCCAGCAGTACCAATTCTTCTGATTGGGAAGAGGAATTGGAAGAAGTTGCATCTATATATTAGAAAATAAGGCAAGTCATAGAGCATCCTGGGTACACGAAATTAACCAAAGAAGAGATATTGGGCTAATTTCATAGGCTGGTATAATTATTAATTCATATTATGGATGTATTCTTATCGGATCCATATATGGAACTACATGTAAAGATTATGTACTAACATGTACTACAAAGCATGTACTCTATATTTATTCAAACGACCTAATATTTCCAGTTTCTAAGCCAAACTTTCGTAAGAAAAAGTTTTGTCGACGAAATCATTATCTTATCTTCACACAATTCAATAAATAATTCATTTAGTTACCAGAAATGTTTAATTCCCGTCCAGTTTCCTCCCAGGACGTCTGTCTCATATGCTTATCCCTGTAACCTCAGCATTTGACGTTGTATAAACAAACATTCATGCTCTCGCACCTTTTCAATAAGTAAGTCATCCATTTTAGGATTAAGATCGCATTAAAAATTACTGAACAAATTAACCGAATTCGCTTTTTGGCGCCTCAGTGCTCACCACGCGTGGCAACAAAAGTGTGGATTTCCACATGCTGCAGCATGCATGGAGTGTGACGTCAGCGTGGCGTGGAGCGATTTCCGTGCCGTGCGGTGTGTATTTCCAGTCCATATAAAAGCATTGTTTTAGAAGCTCCGCACTTTTTGCATAGCACGCCACGGTACACGCTAGCTCGCAGAGTGGCGTGGCGTGTCGAAAGTGTGTTCCCGGCTTAAGTTCTGGGAACATCTGCCGTGAAAGTATCTGTAAAACAGAGACATCTCGGCCACATGTCTGCGGTGTTCCAGACTATCCAGATTCCGGGTCAACTCCGGTCGCAGTAGAGGCAAAATACCCGGGATTTCCTATTCCAAGTAAGTATAATTACTATAAGTATTACTTATAAATACCTTATTGTTTGTTTCACTATGCTAACTGGCCCATTTCACAATCGGCAAGACTACTCTACCGAATATTTGGTGAAATAATTACTTTCGTTCATAAACACAAGAGTGCAAGTTCAAATTTTGGAGTCCGGGCCTGCCGAATGACCTTCACACTGCAACAGATGGTGTCCACTAATTCACTAATGCGCAAGGCAAAATAAGAATCGTTTTGTTTACATTTTGCGGTCGTAAATTTGCCATGTTTGGTCTATTTATTGCTTATCCACTCCTATACAAATCAATGCAGCTAACACGTGGCGATAATGCCAATCATCTGTCATTTTACACAATATCCCCCTTAGATTATGAAAGAGTAAGGATACCGCGCATGACATTAAGCCAATGTACTGGAGTTGAAGCCTTTTCAAAGCGGCGGCCATTATTTATGTGGCAAAACACATCTATTGATGTGGCGGTGCTATTTTGCAGTCATTTTGTGAATTTTTGAACCGAGAGATAAAAACTAAGATTTATAATGGTAAATTGTTCGGCATATGGTTACAAGAGTCGAAGTGAGAAGAAGGAGCCTGGAATTTCATTTCACAGGCAATTATTGTCTGCTGATCTTGTAGTTTATTTCCATATTTCTTGTTTTAATAATAATGCATAATGAACACATTCTGTTACCTCTGAGTATATCATGCTAGGGATGTTTATTTAATTATCGAGAGTAATTTGATACCCGATCTTGGATATTTTCCATCATCAAATAATCAATAAAGCCATAAATCTCTTTCAAGGAGAGTCATGCAACAGAGGCGTAGGCAATATATTTTTCATACTCTACCTATAAAATGGCTATATTATTTTACGACTGAAAATTACTTTAACTTATTAATTATTATTTATTACTTATAATTTCAATTAACTTATTGAAGTTACCCAGTAATTTATGTGGCAGCTGCTAACAGGCTTTTTCCCATGTTATCTGTCCTTCTTCTTTCCTTGTCTAAGATATCCCCAATGAAAATTAAGTTAAGTTGGGTGCGTTCACCCACGACCACCTATACGCCGTGGTTCACCCACCGATCGGAGATCACTAGGCGTCAGGAGCGGTCATGCATCACTCAACTGATGAATATTAACAGCTAGAACTCTGAACGCCGCGTTGAGTTTTGGCTTTTTATTCGTACGCTTTTGAAAGCTGGATATCAGGTCATAATTTTCTATATGTACCGGTTGCCGATCTTTTCGATAAAAAACCAAATTGTAAACTGTCAGATCCATGACGTGACTATTTACCATATATGTTATATACTGTTTACCAACAATATTACAAATTAACATATGAAAATTGATAATTCAACAAAAATATGTCAGGCGAAATGTCAAACTTGGCACGCTCTTCTGCGCAGGTCCAATCATACGTTGACTAAAGTCAACGTAAAATATTCCCGCTGAGAGAAATTCGAAGCAGCTGAGTTTAAACAGTTTGTCATCAGAGCTGCTGAACGCAAATGCTGCCTCAACTACTCAACTGTTGTCGTCTGGTGAACGCACCCGTTGATATTCAAACCAACTACTGCAACAACAAACTGGCGACACTATGGAGAGCGGTTAGGGGTTCTAACGTTCCTGGGCTCCTATTGGCCAGAGAGAGTGTAGCTGGCGACAGTCGAAGCGACTTCAGACTGTTCGCTGGTTCGACAGTGTTCTTATTACATCCGCGTTCGTTTTTGTCATCTTTTTCCTCGATTTGCTCTGAAAATTTGACAGCCACTAGTTCTGTGTATTTAAAAGGAAAATCCAAGTCACTTGCCTGTCAAAATGTTGGAGCAAATAGAGGAAAAAGTAAGCTCGAGGTAATATCCTTTTTAAGGATATTTCCTCGAGCTTACCACAGCGGTGTGGTTAGTTAAGTTCATGACGTCATGGTTTACTTTGTGTTTTGGGTGGTGACGTAGTAGTAACTATTTCAATCCAAGGAAATTCCACAGCTCGCTCTATTTATGCCTCCCTCTCTTCGTCTCTCACAACACAGGAGTTTCACAATCTGTTTTTTTTTTTACATTTTCTATGTTAATTATATGCTTTAATATGAGTAAGAGAATTATTTGAATGTGTGTCATTGTACAGAATGAAATAAACACCGATATTAATCAAGTATCAAGCAAGCGCTAAATTCTCTTGAGTATAGGGTTGTATCGAGAGTTGTTTAATTACATTTCTTGGGGCATCCTCAAATTCATTTCTATGTATATTTAAAAAACCATTTATATCATGCGGACTTACAGAAGTTCACACTTCTTTTCGAATAGAAGCATTTATATGTTTAATTAAAAATTGATCATAAAAAAAAGTTAAAAGTAATTTCAGAAAAAAAGAGGTTATATCAATAATTATTACTTGATTTTAACCGCATAATAATGTCAAGTGGAGTGGTGCTTTTATTGGGAATTCTTCGTTATTAACTAGCACGGAGTACGTACCTATTCCATTTTGCTAATAGCACATTTTCTAAAGAAAATAGTTAATACCTACTATTTAGCCATATATATGTCGTAGTCTCATGGTGAAATCCGCCTTTTCATGAAAAGACTGGTCATATCATGAAACGTCGGCATATTATGTAAATAAATGAGGCTACATAATCTGCCGAGGCGTTTCCCGAATCACTACATTCTTCCGGCGGATAGCGTCGTAACATGATCCGACTGAATTTAAAGAACGGCACTTCGTGAAGTGGGCAAAGCGGCTAGATAATATTTTATCTTTATTTGTGGAGGGCATGGAACAAAATACTGGAAAGGAGTTATTTGATGGACACTACAATGAATACTATAGGCAGTATCCAAATAAGCGACCATACAATATGCAACAATTAAAAAGGGTATGTATTAAAACTTTAGCAATATGTCTTCGTGATGCAATGCAATTGCAATTTCTCGCAAGAGCTCTCGTGATGTAGAGGTTTAAATCGTTGGGTCTCACCTGGAAAACACGGGTTCGAACCCCGTTGTCTTTTTTATTTTTTATTTTTTTGATTATGTTTCTAAACAGATTTTTTTCTTGATTTTGGGTATGTCTTGGGTTAGATTGGATTAGCACCTGGTTAGTTCCCTTTTCTTGAGCCCCCGTAGCGAGCGAAGCGAGCGGAGGACCATGCGGATCGACCAATAGGAGAGGCCGATTTTGTAAAGGCTACGCCTGTAAAGGATCTTATAATGCGTATAATCCTACCTTTAAATACCAAATTATCATACGCCATTCAAACATAATGTGTCTCTTCGTGGGCACTTCATGAAACGGGAACGTTCAAAGTTAGGCAGGTTGTGTTACACACAATACGCCGCCATATTATGGGTTTTTCATGAAAAGCCTTGTCTGATTATGTAGCTTAATATTTTTACACAACATGCCGACGCTTCATGATGTGACTAGATTTTTCATGAAATGACGGATTTCAGTATAAGACTACGACATATATATATTTTACGTATATGTATTTAACAGTTTCTCCTTTCAAATTCATAATGTCAAACTACTTAACCATAGAGGAATATAAACGTAAAGAGAGTATCCCTTCCCTTGTAAAATATTGGCACACCGTTTAATAACAATTTACAATAATGACGTATGATGTTTACTTATACGACACTAAGGGCGGCTTACTGAACTAATGCTAATAATCTATGTTGACAAAACATGTTCCTGTTTTATCGACAGAAGAAAGGCGGCGGGCTATTCAAATATTATTTTTATTTTAGTCGTATTCCATATAACTAGACGGTTTATGATATATCTGCAACAAACAATTACAGCGTTTTTCTTAATCGAGATTAAAGCAAAGAGAGAACCCTGTAAATACATTAGTTTGTCGCAGATAAATCCATAATGTGCCTGGTTGAATTAAATACGATTATACATTAAACTTTAGGCGTTGTTTGAACCTAAAAATAGTTTAGGGTGTAATAAAATATACACATTTTGCATTTTGTTACAAAGTTTATTAAAAAACATGCAATAGTAAATGCAATCAAAATAACATAAAAAAATCTCTTAACAGAACAAAATAGGTAAATAGTGTTGACGTGTATCACAATAGGTTTGTTCTAGCAGCGATTTCAAACGGTTCCAAACCGTACGGAGTTTGCGCATAGCCATATAAGCGACGCTTATATCGTTATGCGCAAACTCCGGACGGTTTGAAACCGTTTGAAATCGCTGCTAGAACAGACCTAATATATTTCTAATATTCAAAAACTAATTAACTCGAATAGAACCAAAAATAAAATTTAACAGTTTTTAAATATTTCAAGAACAAAATTCACAGAAGAAAAT
>JAEQML010076689.1:0-13237 GCA_016904865.1 Pissodes strobi
TATTGTCATCGATTGAAGTTAAAAATTAAGAACGCACTAGCACTAGATTATTAGGTCCAATTTTTTTATTTATGTACGTACCACGAACTACGACAATTAATTATTATAACAAAACGAAATTTTAATTTTTGTATTTTTCTCGAATGTCCAAACATATTGGCAGTTTAGTCTGCATAACATAATGGTAAATAAAAATATATACTTCGTTCCAAAGGTTTTTAGATCATCTCGTCTGGAGAAAAACCGAAAACAAACAGTTAAGAAATCTGTAAATTCATTCTAGTAATAAACGTTAATAGTTTTAGATAATTCTCGGCAAGTGCTATCAAAAATGAATGACAAATTCGTAAACATGACTTCGAATAGCAATTCCTTAAAGAACCAACTGAGCATAGAGCGAAACCTGCAAAACATATTTGTACTTCTGGAAAAAGTTGAAAGCAAAACATGCGTGAGAGACGTGACTGATGTTCTCAATGGTTTGATGAATAGTGAGAAGTGGGCGTTACAATGTAAGTATGGACATTGAGCCTCGTCTTTTTACCAATGTTGGAGTACGAAAACTACCTTGATAAGCCACCATATTCGTGTCTGTTGATCAGTATAGCTGAACCCTGCAAGCTGAAGCATTGCTGGACCAATCCCGTCCGGTATCGTTGATTTGTAGTGTCCATAGTGAATAGGGTGTTTCAAAATTCACTACAAGAATGTTAAGGGCGTATATTTGAGGTGAAAGTACCGACTTTTTTCCTATAAAGATGTGTCTTAAAAGGCACCCCCTCCGAGCTACAACCATCGTAAATTGCGGAGAGGGCTTGAGAATTAGAGCATTAAACACTTTATAAATATTTTTATTGAGCATTAGAAAATAACAATTTAAATATCCCCCTTTCGCTCATCAACAATTTTCTTTTCTCGAAAACGGTTAATTGTATCAAAGAAACAATTATTTAAACCGTACGACAGAATAGAAAACTTCAGCAGAGCGATATTGAAAACTATATAAAATAAAAATAGTTCACACGCGGTAGAAGTGAAACCTTCATAAAACTAGACTAAGCGGTCACCCATCCAAGTACTAACCACGCCCGACGTTGCATAATTTCAGTGATCGGACAAATACTTTTCACTTTGTACTCTTGGCATGCATGTAAAACTTATTTTGATTTATGATCATCATCGAAGTATGTTAGATAAAATCAGATAGTGTATTTATCCTTAGTGTGGGTAGAACATATTTTATTGCAAATGATCCATATATGTAGTCTGACGGGCACGCGAAGATTTCTTTACTTTTCAAAAAGATATTTAAAGGTATTTAGGCCGATTGCCATCGGAATAAAAATTAATATTTGGGTAGTACCTAAATCTTATAATGCTATGTTACTTTACCTCTTAAAATTCTCATACTTGAACTCGCAACTTAGTCGGAAATAGAATAAATGGATTTAAGAGTTATGCGGTTTAGCATGCATAATAACTAGGAGTTTCTTGGCAATTTTAAATTTACTTATAAAGTGAAAATAACATTTAATTTTCCCGCCTGAAAATGTGTGCCCGGAACTGTGTTCTATCTCATTCTCTCGCAGGCTGCATCCTATAGATCCATATCTTTTTATTGGTGTGGCTTTTTCCGTTTTATCGAGTCTCAAATCACACCCAACTGCGCTAAAGAAGTTTTCACATCAAAAGGTGTGTGCTGAAAACCGCACGACAGAAGTGAAAACTTCAGCAGAGCGATATTAATAACTATATAAAATTAAAAACAGTTCACACGCAGTAGAAGTGAAACCTTCATAAAACTAAACCAAACGATCACTCATGAAAGTATTAACCAGGTCCGACGTTGCTTAACTTCAGTGATCAGACGACAACTACTTTTTACTTTGTACCCTTGGCAAACATGTAACAACTGTATACTGTGTTCTATCTCATTCTCTCGCAGGCTACATTCTATATATCTACATCTTTTTATTGATGTCGCTTTTTTCGTTTCATCGAGTCTCAAATCACTCCCGTCCTCAGCCGGTTAACGGCGCTATAAAGAAGTTCTTACATCCAAAAGTGGGATAGATTAAAGTGTTCTTTTTTGCAGGCCTAAAGAGATGGTTCTAATTGAAAAACTTTTGTATTCCATGGAATATTTAATACACAAAAGGAATTCTTCTTATAAAAGTATAACAGAACGCTTTCAGCCTAAACCATCAATGTCAATAGTGACACTTTTAACATTTGGCTTTTAACCCCGAAAACTTGGTTCAGTACTCGTTTTTTCCTTTTTTAAATAAAATTTTGTGAACCTTTTCCAAAAAATGCAACCCTGTGATATTTGAATATGACCGTTGTCGACTGATGTTTGTTCTCTTTGTGGATATGTTGTTCGTTTTCCACTGACAATGGCTTAGGCCGAAAGCGTCTGTTATGTTTCTATAAGAAGAATTCCTTTTTTGGATTAAATTTTGCATTGAATACAAAAGTTTTTCATTTAGTATGTTTCGTCCATGCACTCCGAATGTGTTTGTGCTACCCTATAGAACTAGCCTTGTCGCGTCTATGTATGCGTCCTCGCCGGCCGCTAAGATTCAGGAACTGTGGAATTATCTAGATGCCCTAGTCGAAAATCATATAGAGTGGCCTGGCTTCTTCCGGAGTATTCGTGATTTTTAGATTGTATATAAGTAGCAGGCAGAAAGCGTGTTGAGTTAGTTAATCATTTAGTGTTGAATTGTAGAGAGCTATTAGTTGTACAGTTATAAGAGTAGTTTAGTGCGTTTAATTGTATAGAGTGATAAAGAATAAAGAGAGTATTAGTTTAAAATAGTAAAAGTTGTAATCTCGGAACCCACGGGAAAAACGTAACAATATGTTTATAGGCAAAAAAGGATCTCAAAAATATGCCCTTAAAATCTTTGTTGTGAATTTTGAAACACTCTGTATATTACATTATTTTATCCAACACCTACTACTTATAGAGTAATATTGTTATTATTTCAAACCAGTAAAGTAGTCTATACATCACACGTGAGTTATAAGTTGAAAAGAACTCCCTATTGAATTTAAATTTAAAAAAATATTTTTAAAAACCAAGTACCTACTCAAAAACATAATAAAATTAATATTTATATACATTAACGTTTACATTAAATGAGAAGGAAACATAATTTTTACGTACTTAACTAAAGTTCAGAGTTCCATCGTAGTGCAAGTAAGTATGAATTTAACAATGGCAATATTTGATGCATACAGGAAATTGTCAAAAATCTCACATTAGTCCCAAAAATGTATGTATAAAAACTGTTTAAATGCAAACAATTCTGTATTGATGTAGACATGAGTTGACATATAGATCAATTAAATTTAGCTAATTGGCTCTTCAGGCTCTTGAGCTAAATTTTGTCTTGTGTGACTTATATGTAACATAATTGGCTAGTCTAGTAAATAACTATTGCTTGTAGTTTTTGATGCGTTGCCCAAGTTTCCAGTCGGATTGTTATACGGAAATATGTATCAGCTTGGCAATTTCGAAGAATGTGTCCATGTCAAACACACAACAGACGACACGATCGATATTACAGGCCAATACTGCTTGTCGCATATTCTCTTTGAATTAAAACGAAACAATAGTGCTTTCGGCTCACCGCTTGAGACTGAATATAAAGTGAGTATAAAAAATGTATGTTTGTGAAATATTTTAAAAGTACGAATGAATATATTGTCTAAGTTCTAAGGAAAACTCACATTTTTTTTATAATATAGAGTACAAAAATTAAACGATTAATTTTCAGATTTTGAAAAAAAAAACAAGGACTGGTCGAAATGTAAATTTTACCTATTCAAAAAAAATGTAATTAAACAGAACTAGTGTCATTTTAATAAATAGTCAAAAGCAAAAGAAAATACACTGCAACAAATATATACTTAATAGCATGGACTTACATACCAAACAAACCAGCATTCCGGAAATTGCAAACCTGAAAAAAGAATTTTAGTAAACCCAAAAATTAAAACCATTCGTTTTAAACTTAAAAATATCACACAGAATACTTACAAATGTAAACGTAGAACGTAGATACAAAGAACATGATTTCCTAAAATTGATTTTTACATTATTGAATTTCTTAATAACAGAAACAACAACATCGCTAAACAAATTAGACAAAGGATTCGATAACTAAGAAATGTATATTAAAAACTGACTACCAAACAATTTTTTTATTGAGCATAAGACATAAAACAGAACAAACTAACCCAAACTAAAACAATGAATAAAAACAAACTTTTAAAAACTGGTAAAGAAGAACTCAAGCACAAAATATACGTATAAGCAGTGGCGGATTTCCCGTAAGGCCCGGTAGGCCCGGGCCTAGGGCGGCCAGATTCAGGGGCGGCCCCAATCGTGTCAATAATAGTGTATTACGTACCTAGGCCAGTAAAGTAAAAAATGTCTCAGATCACATGTAATTGTCGGCCGAAGCAAAGGTGAGGTCAACAAAGATGTGATCTGAGGCTTTCTTATATTTACTGGACAAGGTATGTATACTATATAAAAGTTGGCAATAAAGTAATTTCATTATGTAGTCTATATGGTGGATGCTGAGAAAGGGGCGGCTGATAGCTTGGGGCCTAGGGCGGCCGAGACTGCAAATCCGCTACTGCGTATAAGGTGAAACGAAAATTCAACTAACCAAAAGATTCAAGAGAACAAACCAACGCAAACAAAAATAAAAACAAACTTTAAAAAACTGTTGATAAAGAAGAACCGAAACACTCAAAATATACGTATAAGGTCAATCGAAAATTTAAGTAAATAACTATTAAATAATGCTTGTAGTTTTTGATGCATTGCCCAAGTTTCCAGTCGGATTGTTGTACGGAAATATGTATCAGCTTGGCAATTTCGAAGAATGTGTCCATGTCAAACACACAACAGACGTTAGTTTAGCAAAGACATACAAAGAACAATAGACAGGGCAGGTCCTTCATAAATTACCAAATGTTTACATGCCAACATTAGAAATATTAACGTGAAGAGGGGATAAAGTAATGAATGAAAATAATGAAGACGGTGGCCGACTACGCGTTAAACTTTCATTTTTACAGCCACAACGAGGCGACGTGCGACGCGCCTGCATCATATTTCTCCCGCCGCTGAGCCTGCTGTCAAGCAAATAATATTAAGCCATTACAAAAATGAAAATGACTAGACATAAAATAATAATTTATTAATATTGAAATATGCACATAACTAAAAAATAAATTTTAAGTTACAGTTCCGGAAAAAAACAACGCACGTTTAATTGATAATTGATTAGAGGATTGATTACAGATTGATTACAGGGTGTCGCTATCCGCCGCCGTGCCGGTCCTCTAGGGAATAATACTAATTATTATATAAAGAAACAAAGGAAACACAAATTTCATTAATTATTACGAAATAAAATTAATTTGGTGTTCATACTTCGTATTCTGTTTTGACGCAATACTTTGGGTTACCTCATGATGAATTCTTATCTTGATTTATTGTCTCGAGACGAGTTTTATTAATTAATGGCAGTGGTCATCGATGCACGATTCTTCAAAAAAGTGATCGCCAAAATAGTCAGATATGCCACTTGGCAACTTCTTTGTGGTATTTATTATTAGTATATTGCACACATATTTTATGTTTTAGTTAAAAATATTTGTCGTTTTATGAAAAAAATTAAAGTATTTTCCGGGTCCAGTTGACAATAACGCTATCAAAAATAATAATTTTTCTAAAAAAATAACAAGAAATTAGGTGTTCTATATTAGTTTTCTAATGAAAAAAAGCGGAAAAACTATTTTTGTTATTATTTTTTTTAATCTGAAACCTGAAACATATTTGTATCGAGCGTACAGGATCCCTCTATACGTTTTGTCTTCAAATATTTGAACACTTCATGCCTGGTTCTCCGCTAGCTTCGGCGGCGCAACGAAACTAAAACCAACCCCAAATAACCCAAAGTATGGGCGAAAACACCCTCTTGAATTAATTTTCATAATAATGCAATTGGCAATACACAAACAAACAAAACGAAGCGAAATAACAAAATAGAAAATGCTGACAAACGAACCGCGGAATGTCAGTCACCCCATCCCGCCGACCAATAGAAAATGAGCACGCTCGAAAAATAGTTCCAGATTGAAATATTAATATTATGAAAGAAAATTAATATTCGGCATTTTTTTCGTAAATCAACTTGAAATAGGTTTCTCTTAATATGTACATTCAATAATTCTGTTAAGAAATTTTGATAGCCTTATTGTTAAGGATCATCTATTTGTGTGCTGCATGACATATTATTAGGTATATCAACGACTAAATTTGAAACGTTAATTAATTTTCCATAACGTTTTGCAACTGATAATTTTGACAAAGAAACATAGGATTCTATCAACACACGACACTTTAAAATGTAATAGCAAACAAAAAATATTCAAAACAGGTACTTACTTTTCTAAAAGAATGTTCGCAGAGTACGTATATGAATTTATTTACTTTCACATGGAATGTAATATTTGAGTTCAAATGAATGAATACTCTGTTAGCATGAACATGGCGGCCAGTTCCTTCTAGACGAGTGCCGGCTACGCGACGTTGAGGCATGCGCGGCAAGAGAGAGTACCGCTGATTTCGTGAACAATGTGGTAAAGTAGTGGCATAGGGCCCAGTTTACATAAAGTTTCTAGCGGAAAATAGGTATAACATTTCGTATTTTTTTTGTGTTTCTATTTTGATTCAAGTTTTGTAATATAAATGTTTATATGTTAGTATTATAATCTACACGGTAAACTTTAAAGCGAAAATTTTATATTTTGATACGCTCTATTTTCTAATGGATGTAATTTTTCTGTCACGAAGGGGAACGATGTTGCCGCATTCATATTTAGTAAACAAATCTGTCTATTTTTTTATATGCCTTTGAAGTTTAGGACCTATTTTTTCTGCAAAAATAAGCAACGAAAAATCATTTTTAACGAATAACATTATGTAATATTGAAAACGGAATTGACCATCTGGGTAACGTAGAAAAGGACAAATTAAGAACAAAAACATACAACAGTCTAATTTAAACAACGCACTAAAAAAAAAATATCAATGAAAATAAAAATAAAAGCGGATAAAACAAGTAAAACAGTCATTATGCGCTCGATACAATAGTACAAAAAAGAAATGTGCAACTTATTAAATAATACAAAAAACTGCCAAACAGCGAAAAAATTAAAAATCGTAATGCTATATACCGCTACATGCTATATACGACTTACGCCAATTGCATAAAGATAGCATTCCATTAAGTCCACTTGTGTTATGCATCCAATCATCATTTAGCATCGATTTTCTTTAAAACAAATACTGGACAATATTGTATATGAAAACAAAAACAAGATTTAAAAAACATAAAACTACCCAAAAATTGATATATTTTCTCTTGATGTAATATCCGTCTCTATACTAACGTATGTACCTGTCGCCCTCACTACCAATATTATAATGAAAAAATAGGATAAAAATTAAAAACATCATAGATATTCCACAAACCGAATTTATAAAGGCTACTGAACTATGAATTCTACGTATTTCCTATTATATAAAGATAAAACTCTTTATACAAATACAAGATTGTGCTATGACTGTCTGAATATCTAGCGCTACTAGGGGACCTCGAAGAATTTTAGATTTTAATGTGGCATTCTTTTACAGAACCGATTATGCAATCATAGCCGTACCAGCAGATATAATAAACACTATACTTAACATATTTAATAACATAGTCTACATATATATATATATATATATATATATATATGGTGTGCACGCCAGTGGTCAAGAAGCTTGAATTGTAACAATCATATGTCATATCATTGTTAATGCAAACGTTGTATTATTAGTTGAAAAAATACATAAAAAACGGTGTGTTCGTAAGACCACAAAGAAGTGAAAACTTGCAGTTTTTGGCGTAGATTCTCATCAAGTAATTACCTTTTCAACAAAAAAATACGTTTCGAGAAAAATAATAAATGTCTTGATTTTTTTTGACCTAGAAATCGATTGGACTGAATTATTGACCAATATTATTCGGTTTTATATTTAAAATATCAAAGCATTGTCATGTGCCCCTTTTTCTTGAGAAACTAAACATTCTAAAAAAAGAATCTTAAAAATATTCGCTCGATTGGAAGATGTTTTATGCAGAACTGATTTATTTAAAAATAAAATCACATAAGGTCTTGTATATTTGAAAAGAAAATTTAAGGAATTATCGTTCCATTAAAAATACGCAGGGAGGCCCATTTAGAGAAGCAAAGTTGTATACAACGTTTTGACCTGACCCTTCAGTAAAATTACGACAACAGCATTATAGTTTACGTGAAAAGTTTATAACGTAGAAACAAAAAATATTATGAGACATTTTTGATATGTTTAGTTTCTCAAAAAATGGTACTTTTCGAAATATTTGTGCCATAAATGGGGCTCCCTGTACTCTATTGTCTTAATTAAGTGTATTTTCGTTTAGTAAGTGATTAGACATCTGTTGTATTATTGTACAGAGTGGCCTGTTGACACCTTATCTCAAATCGTTGTTTGAGTAAAGGAGTATTACTCAAACAACGCTCAAATCTACGGGGTGTACAAAAAAATTTTAATGCAAAAGTTGCTTGCATTTACTTAATTTTTTAGAATATTATATTTTATATATACAGGGTGTTCGTATTTTCGTGGACAAGTATTACCTTCCTTCTTTTAAATAGAATACCCTGTATATTAAGGCATTTTGGAATTCCTCAGAATTTTCTAGATATATTTTATATATAATATCCATCACCTGTTACCTTTAAGTGTAACCGTTTTGACATATTTTGAATTTTATGTCAAAAATTAAGTTTGCAAGTCTAAACATTAACTATCAATTTCTCCTATTGAAAGCATTTATTATTTAATTGGAGTTGGTTTCCTTGTAGAAGGGGATCTACTTTTATAGTCTGTGTTGGCATTTTTATAATAAAAAAATATTGGAACTAACATTAAAAATTTAAGTGAAAAAATCGTTGTAATTTTTTTGAAATGGAAACCCCCTATTTTTATAGTTTTATCTTATTTAGCATTGAAAATAAGGGCCACGGTCTTCTATTCGAAAAACTTGTAGTTTTTGAAATATTGGCAATTTAACATTTTCCTATTGTAAAAATGCTATACGGCTTTTAAGTTTTGTTATTAGTTGGCCATAACGGCGAGGCGTGGCGAAAAAAAAACAATCGAGCACTACAAAAATGACACTATTTCTTGTCACCTGACAATACACCTACTTATTACCCTAGCCGGGACGATTGAGTTATTAACCTTTCGTCAGGCGCAGCTGTTCTAGCAGATACAAGAGTCTTTCTTTTGCATCGTGTATGGTAACCTATAGTGCTAAAATCCCCACCACATAGGTAGCCTCCTATAATGTGTCTAGAAATGTAAAACGCTGGCCAATGGTAGTGTTCTTCTCTATGCTAAAATGCGATATTTATAATTTGTAAATTATAACGTAATCAGGTGCAGTGTATCCAAGAGATCAAAATATTTATCACGTGCACATCAACCCTTCTAACACAAACTGCCATGGACGTATAGATAGAAAAATAGGAAGCTACCTATGAGGTGAGGATTTTAACACTATAGGTTACCACACACGATGCAAAAGAAAGACTGTTGTATCTGCTAGAACAGCTGCGCCCGACGAAAAGTTAATAACTTAATCGTCCCGGCTGGGGTAATAAGTAGTAAGTATTGTCAGACGACAAGAAATAGTGTCATTTCTCTAGTGCTCGATTGTTTCTTTTACGACACGCCTCGCCCTCATGGCCAACTAATACCAAGACTTAAAAGCCGTATAGCATTTTTACAATCGAAAAATGTGAAATTGCCAATATTTCAAAAACTACAAATTTTTCGAATAGACAACTTTATACAAAGTCGCCCTTATTTTTATCCCCTTCTACAAGTAAACCAACTCCAATTAAATAATAAAGGATTTCAATAGGAGAAATTGATAGTTATATTTAGACACGCAGACGTCATTTTTGACATAAAATTCACAATATGTCTAAAACGGTTAAGACAATATATAAAATATATATAGAATTTTCCGAGGAATTGAAAAATGCCTTATTATACAGGGTATTCTATTTAAAATAAGGAAGTTGATACTTATCCACGAAAATACGAACACCCTGTATATATAAAAATATAATATTTTAAAGGTTTTAGTAAATCCAAATAACTTTTGTATTAAACTTTTTTTGATACATCCCGTAGATTCTGAGATTAGGAGTCATCCCATAATAAACGGGCCACCCTGTACAACAGATGTTGTATTATTGTAGATATATTATGAGTATAAAATTAGTACTAGCATTAGTAGCATTGTTTATTTTCCTTTAAAAAAATGGTAATAGTATAGAAGCAAAGCTGAATCTACTCTAATATTGCATTTTACTAAATTAACTTTTTGTTTTTCGATTTTTAGAATAACAGAAGGGCATTTAACTCTAGCGTCCTCCACTGGGGAATATGTTTGCCTTCAACTTGTAGTCCTAGGGATGGAAAGATTATTGTCAAAGAGGTATTTTCCTCGTTTATTGACTTTAAGAGATTGGATGTTGTTATTGAAGAAAAAGATTGTTACTCCGAAAGACAGCACGATACTTCAATTGGAGAAATTGTTTATGGGTAATATATACGTCTACTAATACGTATTAAGTTTCGATTTATATATTTAAACTGAGCGGCCCTAAATAGAGTATTTGCGTAGTGTACATGTACCAAAACAGACCTATTATTTAGGATTTAAGCTAGGAAAGAAATCATCTAAGATATTGGATTGAAAGTGGAGATCAAGCCACAGATCAAGAAATAATTACGTTCTAAAGCTAAAGAAGGAAAGTAGTGGACACAAACAAGTCAGATTCCTCAAAAGAAATGACAACACATACAGAGGAGAGTCTAAAAGTGGACATAGAAGCACATCTTCCAGTGATATTTATAGTGATAGCAGCGTCGCCACCACAGAAATCCAATAAACCACGAACACCAACAAGATTAGACTGGAGACATAGCGAAACCCGTCAAGAATGAACTGTACAGACCGACGTAAGTTTTGAAAATCATTTATTCGAGGCAATAATACTAGGTCTGGAACACCAACGACTCAAAAACTAACCCAACTCGGGGAGTCAAGTACGAACCAAGAACAGGAACGTAAAATCGTGGACAACTCAGCCAGTGTTTCAAGCAGAATTGACAACCACATAATCGAACATAAGGAGAGGAAGGTCATTAAAAAGATAGTTGTAGTCTATACTAATAGCCAGGGAGCTCTAAAGGCACTCAAGACCGATATCATCATATAAACTGACAAAATATAGGGACCATAGCAGGTGCTTTAGAAAATCTTGGTTTACTAAAGGTCTAAGAACTTCAACCTAAGACCTGCGCTCACTTCATGCCATTAGAAAATATACCAACTGCCCCGCTTTTCATATTTATTTCAATAGCTATCGAACAGTATATCGCCGATTAATTAGGTTATCTAAACAGTCCTAGTACTCAAACCGGATGATGCTTTGACAAGCAAAGGGAATGTTGGGCAATTGTAAATAGTATACGTCCAACAAACAACGTTAAGATATCTAGAGCCTCTGATATTTATCCCGATGAATTATATATTAATTTTCTGTATATATTGCACAACCACTCCAACAAAACATTAATTCCTTAATAGATCCTATCAGATAGTACTTACCAGCCAATAATTTTCCCAACTTCGTCTGGTTGTTTTTCTATCAGGGTAACTATTCAGGAGCTTGGCCCATTAGCTGGCAGGGCTGCATACTTTGCCCTGATAGAATCGCGCCTTCGCTATGCCATAACTTTTTGGGGTAATTCAACCAATTACTTAATTGAAACGCAATTTGCTCTTCAAAAAAGCGCATTACGTTACATCAGTGTGGCCAAATTTCGAGATTCTTGCCGCTCCCTATTCCTTAGAGCAAATATCCTTACAGTAATATGCATTTCTATTGAAGAAATTGCCTGCTCCATTTTCAAAAATCGACAAAAATTTAGTACGAAACATCCTAGGTACATTACACTTCAAATGAAGAATCTAAATCTTCCCATCCCTACATCCACTCTTACACAAAAAACACTTTTTATGGGTGGTATTAAAATATTTAGTCACCTTCCACAAGACATCAAAGGGGCAAGCACGGCGAGTTTTTGGGGCAAGAACGATGGGAGTTTTTAAACATCTCTTGAGGGGGTTCTTGGTTGACCGAGCGTATTATGCACTATCTAAATTTTATAGCGATATATTTTAGTGATGTTTTAATAATATGTAAAAAGGATTATGTCTAGAATGGATTGTGTATGTTTATTTTCTTTTATTTTAATAGTGACCGTGTTTTATAGTGTGTCCTCTTTGTCTTTTCTGTTGACATACAAATTGTATTTTGTTTATGTAGTACTTAGTATACGTTTTTATTTTGTTTTTATTTTTGGTGTTATTACTTTTAGGTAGGCTTTGTTTATAACAATTATTTTGTTCACAACAATAAAGCCTATTTTGACCTTGACTATCAACGCCAAATAGCATGAGGGGGAGAGGGGCATCTAAGGCTATGATAGGACCACGCTACGCTTGGAAAAATATCAACAACAGTCTTAAGAATGACGAGCTGCTAGGTCAGAGAAATGTTAAGAACGTTATTATGAAACTGTCAGTAAAACTATTTAGCCAAAATCGAAAGGATGTTCAAATGATGGTAGGTCTGCTAGCCGATCACGTTCCACTTGTTAGAACTGGCAGATGAAAGTCTATTCAGATGTGGACAGGTCGAAGAGGAGGAGACGGCAATCCACGTTTTGTTCCACTTCGTGAATTTCCTGTTTAAATATATGGGTAAAACCAATTCAGAAGTTGCACGATACCACTGCATACTATGGAGCCTAATTAGAGCTACGAAATTAGGAAAGTTGCTCTCAAGATTGGCGAAAGGCAGTATGAGCAAATATGTCGCTTGTGGCAAGCTCCATGCAATCTAATTTAATCTATATATAATTTGCTTTATGAGTCGTGTATTATACGAACCTTATCCAACAAGCCATTTGCTAATATATAACACTGTTTAGGTTATTACCAATTTTGTCTGAAAAAGCTACTTTGATTTT
>JAEQML010076690.1:0-13236 GCA_016904865.1 Pissodes strobi
GCGTTGCTCCTGCTCGTGTTTGTTAAGTGATTTTGCGACATTTACGAAAGCTTCTATGATTTTTACACCTTTGCATTTTTAAAATTTAAAATACTATAATTTTTATTCATGTTTGACTAGAAAAGCCTTGCAAAAAAGAGACACAGTTATTCTATCTAAATTATCTGAAAGTGAATGCAAAAATATTTGTGAAATTGTGAGGATGTCCATTGGGTTTCATTATGAACTGTCAGCATAGCTTCTTGTGAATTCTCGTTGTATAATAATCACTATTTATATAGTACTTGACGGAGATTTTACTCTTTTAATAATTCAGCTTGGTCGTTTTCTTCATTAGTAAATAGAATGTTATATGTTATAGTAAATGGAGATTTCAAAGTTTATTCAGTATAAGCTTTAGTTTCAGATATCCTCACCAACAAATGTAGTTTATCTAAAACTCTAGTGTTTTCGATTCTAAAATTCCTGAGGACGCAATTGTAGACATATCGGTTGAGATGACCTGGAAAAAAGAAGTATAAACTTGTATCTATTGAGTCATAACACAATGGGGAATAAGTATCTTGGGGGGCTGGGACTGGGATTCAATAAAGGCAGACGAGTTTAATAGATTTTTACCGGCATTGCTGAGAAATTGTTGCAAGTCTTGCAAATATAATAATTCAGCTGATGACTTTCTACAAAACGAGACCAGGATATCAAACCTAAAATAATCATTTTTAGAAGTAACATTTTATACCGTTTGAGACGTTATCAACAATAATATAAAAACTATAATCTAAAGAAATTTAATGATATTAATATCTTTATGATAAAAAACCTAAACACTCAAGTAAACTCTATAAGCATAACAAGTGCCGATTTTCCTGACTGTTTTTATGGTATCAAGGGTGATTCATGTCTTCAAGAAGGGCTGTAACTATCGCCTAATCTCCCTGATAACCATTTTCAGAAAAGTTCTAGAAGTCCTACTGAAAGCCAAGATCTGCATTTTTTTTTTAAATATTTATGAACTGTTAAGATGCCTTTAGAGCAACAAATCTACAGTTCTCGCATTCCAGATGGTAGATGAGTAGTCTGTGGGCGCAGTCTTTAGCCATTTATCGAAATCATTCGATTGTGTTGATCATGTGCTACTGCTAAAAAAGTTGCAACATTATGGCTTTGATGAGCAAGGTATAAATCTGCTAAAATGTTATTTAACAACAGACTATATATAATGGTAAGCTCTCAGAGCCCAGGTACATTAATCATGGTGTGCCAGAAGGTTCAGCATTGGGACCATTTTTTTTTCTTAATATATGTAGTTAATATACTGACTGTTTCACCTAATCTTACATTCCGTTTCTCTGCGAATGATACAACTCTCATCGAGACAGGCTATATGCTTGAGGATTTGATAATATCGCTCAGCTTCAACCTGCAACTGTTGAATGAATGATTCATAACATATAAATTATACCTGCCCTGAATGCATTTCTCAATATGCTTTTGATTGAGAGAATACCTGTGGATATCCCAGGGTCTTAATTTTTTCGGTATTACGCTTGATTCTCCATTGACGCTTAAAGAACATGCCGACTCCGCAGTACTTTATGAAGAAACTTTTTTTCATTTTCAGTTCTACTTCATACCTTTCACGCAATATATCAGTCTTCAGCTACATGCGGAATTCTGGTCTATAGCCAGTCAGCGCCTGCAGAGCAAATCTTTAAATTACAAAAAGGGCCTTAACCTTGCGCTACTAACAAACCTTAATTAGACCTGTGAGCTACAATTCGACAGAGGTCGACCAAGGAAAAAATACCATTGAGGGATTTCATTCCTTTAAAGTGAGGTCATAAAAACACATTAACTTATTTATTTTTTTTATTGTATAGTTTCAATTCTCGTCACATTATTTTTACTGAACAAAGTAGTAAAAAACACGAAGAACTGAAAACTTATATTGCGTATTTGGAAAATACTAACTGTAAAGCAGCAATTAAAAAAATAATAAACCATACAAATATAAATCATTGAACTGCAATTGCTATGTTTTTTTCGATACATTCTCGGCAAAATGGGGTCAAATGCGCCAAACACATGTACTTTTTCATGTAAAGTAGCTAAATCTGGTCTTGCTGCTTTGTTTGTAGGTACAGTAAAACCATGAGCCATGCGTATGATTCACTGAATGGTCGGTTTCACATCAAGGTTGGTAGAGATTTCTTGAAATCTCAATCTGATTGTTCTTTGCAGACTGGTTAAGTCCAGGGGTTTTCTTATATCAGCTTGAACAAACTGGCACCCAAGAGTTTCATGGTATAATTTTCTCGGAAGTTTTTCTTATTAGATATTATTTTTGTGTAAGATATAAGAGTATATACTGGCAACATTTAATGTATAGAGAATGATTATTGGACGAGTTACAGTCCATAGTGGTATGCTTATCGACCGTGTCCACGCCACTTTTCGTTGCATTTAGAGCAATGATCATAAAAAAACATCTCGATGTTTGGTAGATATAAGAAACATGTTTTTGTTTCGTCTTGGAATATATGAGACCAAAGTACACTTTTCCTGAAATGCAAACATAGAAGAATTTTCAGACCTCTTCATTTTCATGTCTTACGAAATTTGTCGCTTATTTTTTTTAGGGTACACATAACTGTTAAAGGATGTTGGTTCAGAAGCGTGCTGCCTAATTGAGTGCTTGTACGGAAATTGCCTAGGGTAACATTGCGTGTTGATCCCCATATTAGTTCACACAACCTTGACACCAGAGCAATATTTGATTTATGTAGATTATATTGGCATATTGGCTGTTGTCCAAGACATATTTCCATTTTGTCTGTGTAAAACATCTACTACTAAGGAATATATATTTGAGCCATGTTTATTGGGTTTCGATGGAATATATACTCTAAAAGCACAACGTCCTCTAAAGGCCCATAACATTTCGTCAATTGTGGCATATTGCGAGGAAGAAAATATTTTGGAATATTTTTATTGAATCCATCAAAAAATTCTCTGTTTGCTGCTAATTTGTCCTGTTTGTGCCTTTCTAGCCTCGTAGCTTTTTTTGTCGAAACGAAGATTTCAGAGCAAAAATTTGAATCTCTCTAGTGACATTGGCAATTTATTTCTGTTCCCATGTCATCTGTTTTGAAAAGATCAATAATATCTTCATGATTACTCTTTTTTCATCAGCATTGTAAAGGAGTCCAAGTAGAGCTTTTAGCTCATCAATGTTAGTAAGTCTTGCTGTTGGATACGTCTCAGAATATTGTTTCATTTGAATATACATATTAGTGTAGCCAACAATGTTCTTTAACACACCATTTGTAAAAAACAACCTTAAAAGTTCATTCGGCGTTTTCTTCCTCTTAGCTTCACCATTCACTTCTGACAGTTGGGTTACAATATTGTCAGCACGCCTCCGAACATTTCGACTTGTTCCCAAATGCTTTTTCCACCTGGTTCCATCTCTTCCAAGAAAGCAAGAATCTCGAAATCTTCTCCTTGGTTTAGGTTCCCCATCTTGTTCTACTTCTATTTCTAACATATCTTTCTCCGTATCTGAATTCTCATCTTGAATTTCTAACTTAGCTACTCCTAACTGGTATCGCTGTCCTCAGCCTTTTCTACATTCGTTTGAACCTCAACAAAAAGTTGAAAAAGTTTTTTCTGTTCTGTTCCATAGTCACCTGCAGCAATTTTCTACTGTAAAAAATTAGGCTAATTATCTTTAAATAGAGCTTTGATAATGGTAAACTTACTTTTTATTTTTGAGGTAATCACTCGATTGTGTAACTAAAGTCCATCTCCAAGACCGACTTTAAGACTGACTGTGACAATATCTCGAAACATGTCGCTCAGCAAAGACTGACTAATCCACAGAAACTTAAGGTACTTGAGCAGGAAGGTAGCGGGAAGGGGTCGGTCGGCATCGCGGCCGATTCGGAAATATTCGAGAATACTTGTCGATTCGGTCTCAGATGTTAGTCGCGGAAGATTAAGGTTATAGTGGGAATGAGTTTTAGGGAAGACGTGAGGCAAACTTTTGTTGATACTAACGTCTTAACTATACAATATGGATATATTTATGAGATCCTGCTGTACTGTTATTCACACATCGCAGCATTCCTCCCTTAAGTATTAAGTCCCGCTCTTCCATCATAAACTAATTTTTGGTATGAAAACTGCCGCTTTCTGTATTCAAGTGAAAAATAAAAAGCCACTTATTGAATAGAGTCTTTTATAACTTTAAGGAAATTTTAAACTATGTAGACTTGTTGACTGGTCTTGGTAAACATGTATATACGTATTTTAATAATATCAAATTTTAAAATGTGATCAATGTTCTAACATGTAAGTGAAAATTGTGGTTTTATGTTTAAACATGTAAAGTGTCTTAATCTTTAAATGTAGCTTTATCCATATCACTTTTGACGTAAGGAATGATATTATGTATCAAGTATCTCAAATATATTTAATTTAATTTCATTTCAATATGGATCTAACACTGACCTAACATCAGCCTAACTTGGATCAAACCCCAACCTAACGCCAATCTGCACCGAGCGCCGACCTGACCGTTTATTTTCGCATAGTCCTTAAAAACCCTTTATTCCTATATTTAGGGTATGTTGCACTAAAATCTTGACATGACTTTATGTTTGCAATAATTTTCAAATTTTGCTTTTATATTTGGTTTAAATTTGCAATGCATAAGACAAAAGTTGTTGACCGAATTTATCGATCAAATGCTTTGTTTTTTATTACAAATTAATTGCTCTGCTAATTAATCTCAATGCAAAATCCTACTTGTTTTAAGTTTCTAATAAACAAGGTTATTAATTATTTTTTACAATTAATTTTTTTATTGTTACATGGCTTTATAAGGTTTTATTATTTTTAATATGGTCATTTACTATTTTTTAGTACTACATTCGAATTAGATGTTATTTATACGGAGCATCAAAATCAATTTGAATAATAGATACTTAATAATCATCTCATGTATTTTATTGAATCGTAACCTTAATTGGCATGGATAACTTATTTCTTGAAGAAAGCAATAATAATTATTGTATAATTTGCAAAGCCTGTAAATACTTGTTTTTATTTGTATTTGTCAGAATTTTTTCTAAATTAGCCTTGTAATAACTTTCATATATTTATTAAAATTTAGAATAAATTGGCCGGGGGATTATTTATTCAAATTTAGCTTTGAAATAAAAATTACAGTTCTGTTGGAATTCTAAGGATCTTAAGGATTTCAGAATTAAGTGGGCAACAAACAATAGAGACATGTGTTGCCACAAGAAGTCGTCGCATTCCAAATGATGTTTTGGCACCAGCTGTTGCATAATTGTATAATATTGCAACTATCAAAATGTGTAAGTCCAAATAACAATCGTTAGTATTTAGAAACCTGGAAAGAAATCTACTTATCTCCAGTGGTTTAAAATGGTCCGCCGAAATGTGTGATATTTAACGTAAACAGCTAGCGATGCACGTGTCTACAAGGTCGTGATTAGTTTTTGATTAATAAGTTTATGAAGAATGTTATAATAGTACAGTTCCTGATTTTATGAAACGGTAAGTGTCAGAATGGTAAAGATGTAGTGCATTTTTTGAAAATATGATGGAAATATTACTCACAGAATTTTATTGCTAGAGATACGCAATTCTCGTTTTAGATAGTGAGGGTCCAATGGTATGGAGTTAAGCGTGTTTCCGCGGTTTCTCCTGTTATTAGACTTTAGGTTTAAATGGATTTCAATGAAAAATATAATTAATATTTTAATGAAAAAATATATGATATTAAAAAATATAATTAATGTTTTAATTAAGAAATATATTTTATTAAATGCATTAATTATATTATACATTATTACGTTAATTAAATTTTAATAAAAATTACAATTAATGTTGTGTTTTATTTTCAGGAGCAAAAATGCATTCAAGAATGAAATGGCTAGTTGCTATGACTGTAAATAATGTCTTCTAAGATAATTTTGAAAATGTTGCTAAAAAATGCCGCTGAAAAAGATGTGTTTTTGGAAACTATCAATACCCAACTGGATAATGAGAATCTGGAAATATATGAAGTTGACAGGGAAGGTATTTTGATTCCAACCTTTAGATACAATAAACAACAATATTATTGAGAACGTCCAAGATCTTCTCGTGTCAATAGAAGATTCAAACGATCAAATTATTGAGGAAACCGTCAATAACATCAGTGATCAAAGAACTGCGGAGGGTAACATCAACCGAATAGAAGATAATTCTTCATTCTCTCATTGAACAAGGCAACAGAAACTCAGACCAAAAAACAGAAGATGAAATTTTTGAACGAGTCGAAAATTCCAACGAAGAAATTAATGTAGAAGCCAATACAAGCACATATTTTAGAAGTGAAGAACAAATTACTAATTTAAGTGACCAAGATGATGATGAAACCAGCGCAGCGCAAGTACATCTTTAAGAAGGGAGGAAGAAGCCAATTCAACTGAACATGAATCTGATAAACCTGAAGAACTACATAACTTATGCAAAAGAAAACAAGCCAGGAAACATGATGTAAACTCTTGGTTCCAAAATATTAATAAAACCAATCGTGAAAAAGGCATAAAATTCAGAGGTAAAAAGAGCTTGAAAATGAATGAATGAAATATGATACAAACAACAAAAATATATTAAAAGATCGTTGTCAATAAGTGAAATTCAACCAGTTTTTAGAGAAAAAAGGAAAATTAAGACTGAAAAATATCAACACCTCCAGATTTTGAAACAATGCCTACTTTCAGAGTCTCAGACTTTTTATGATACCTTTGCTAATGAATAAAAAAAGTTGTTAGCTATTAATGCTCAACATAATATTTTTGAAATACTGTTTTAGATAACATGTTTAAGAGTTTTTCTACTAAATAATGTGCGTATCTCCGTTTTAAATCCCAAATTAAAGATTCTTCAATTTCAATTTGATTATTTCCAAAAATATTTAATTTTTTATGTACTTCTCGATTAACGGCCAACTGTTCATACCTACTATCCAAAAACGTAATTTAAAAATAAATGATATAAAATGTATCCAGTTTTTAGTGTCTGGGGTAAAATTTACTCTTCTCGAGTTACGTAACTTTCTTCTGAAGGCGATGAAGTGCATATCGTCTTTGTTAAATCTTTACAAACTATGTAAACATACGTTGTGATAATGTTAACAAAAATATGTGAGCTAACTGTAAAAGACGGTCTCAAGTAAGAAAATTAAACAAAATTAAAACTTCTTGATTTCATTGAATTTTAAATGCCATTGTCTTACAAAGTAAATGATCATCTTTGCTTAAACCTATTCACACTATCTAATTTTACTTCGGATTTTCAAAGAAAATGCTTGCTTTACATAATTGTAATAACCTGCATTTTTCACACACAAGAACATGATTTCTATAAAAAAGTTTGCTAATTACATTTTTAAATAGACTCTGATACTGTGGCTCCAATTCAGGTTAAATCTGAAAAAGAAGTCGATTTTTTTTACTAATAAACCGAGACATTTCTAAACGTTGGTTTTTCCGAAATAGACATGGTCTTATTGGGATTGGGCGGCTTTAAAATCATCTAAAAGAGGACAGTATGAGCATTTTTATAAAAATGTCGAGTCGGTCAGATGACTAGGAAAAGTAAATAAAAAATAAGGAAACTTAATGTATTCACCATTCTGCGCTGATAATATCAGAAATCTACATTAGATTTGCTTTTTATATGACAAATTTCCTAATATTTCATGTCCGTTTATTATTTTTCATACATGATTGAAAAAATGGTCAGTATTTTTGGTCAGACCACGGTTACAGTTTAAACGTTATTAACAATTAACTTGATAGTGTAGATAACTAATAAAAAGTCAGTTTGCATGTACTCTTTGTAAAAGATGGTTCATATAGTCCTAGTCTTATGTGACAATGAAAATTTGATTGATAAATATTGTGTCCCTCATATATAGAAATTCCTATAAAGGGAGAGCAACCAATTCTCCACTGCGTTATAGCAAAGGAACGGAACCCTTACTGTATTATATTTTTTCAAACATACAAATGACACGCAAAAACAAAAAATGACCCTCAGTTGCCCTAGACTTTTTTTTTTTAAGTGGGGAGAGAGTGCGAAAAATCCGCCCATTGCCTACTATTAAAGACAGTGAAAACATACAAATCTACGACAAAGTAGTACATATTGCTACCTGGAACATACGTAGATTATTTATGGCATGGAAACTGGTAAACACTGAAGCTGAGAGGAGCAGATTAAATATCAATGTTCTCGAACTGAGGGTATGGCCGCGGAAAGCAAAAAGCAAATAAAGCATATGTTTATTATTCAAGAGAAACTGATCCAGAAAACCGATAGGGCATAACCACATTAGTTTCTGAAAGAATAACGAAATAGGTTATAAACCTTGTCCTTTTGAGCGGTAGAGTGACGTTATTAACGTTACAGACCACCCATAAACCAAAGCGATTCACAAAAAAGACAAGATAACGGCACCACTGCCAATGATGGAGAAAATATAGGACACAAGAAATTATAGGAAACACAGATTGGCACAAGTTTCTAAAAATGATAAAGAATAAGCTGCAAAATTGAACAAGAATTGGAAAACATAAAGAAATTTTACAGGAAGAGGACATCTAGACAATTTGGAATGAAATAAAGGCAAAAATAATGAAAATTCAAGAACATGACGTCGGATTCACAGTGGACAGATCACAAGAAATCTTGGACCTCATGGCAGGATGAGCAGAAATATATGGCACACGCACCGGACAGAATACAGACACATTAACAGAACCCTTAGGAGAAAATTTAGAGAGGCAAAAGAATAGTGGGTGTCGACAAAAAGCCTAGAGATAGAACTTCAAAAAATATGGCATCTTAAACATGCATAAAAAAATGAAGGAAGAGACAGGTCGATAAAAAAAGCCTCAAGCAACAATTTTAAGAGATAACAATAACGAAATAATTCTAGAAGTCAAGCTTATGAGATGGCAGCATTATGTTAAAACTTACGACCATCGATAGATCACAAAATAAATTAAATAAGTCCAGAAATAACTGGGGGTGAAGTTGTTTATGAAATAACAGTGCAACACGAAACAAAAGTTATCAGCCATGACGAAATGTACTCGGAAATACTAAAATGCATCGGACAGAATGAAGGCAAAAGTTTAAACCCAATAATATCATTATTTATCAGAATCTATCACAGGCTTTAAAATGCCATTAGGTTGGTAAATGTCAACACTTATAACTTGCCAAAAAATCTAGCTTCTCACAATGCGATGACTATCGAAGGATAAATCTTATATCCTGCGTACTAAAAATCTCCTAAGAATCATTTACACGCGGATCTACAGAAATGGGAACAGCAAACGGACAATACTCAGTGCGGATTTAGAAATGAATAGGGCATACATGAAGCTTTTTTCATTTTAAATGTAATCATACAAAGGTGTAGAGACATGAGCGCAAGTATATATGGATGTTTCATCGATTGTTGAAAAGTGTTCAATTGTGTTAAACACCGAAATATGATTGAAATTTTAGAGGCAATCGAAGCCACCGAGCAAGATCTGCGCATCATCTCTGAACTTTACTGACATCAACGGCAGTGGACAAGGCAAAACAAACAACATCAGAAGATATATCGATCAAAAAGGGAGTTTGTCACAGTTGTTTTATCCCGACTATCGTTTAATCTATACTCGGAAGCTATATTTAAGGAGGCATTGGATGGCGTTCAAGGCGGAATTGAGATCATCCGGGCTATAATCAACAACATCAGATACGCTGACCATATCGATACTTTTTTTTTATTATTCAACATTCCACAGTTTAAAATAAACCAATTAATTAATGGGACGCACATACATAACATAGAAACAAATAATCGTTTATCATAAGGAAGATATAATAGCAATAAAACTACATTTTAGCATAACCTGGTATGCCTTATTTTAACAAGAGACTTAACATGAATTCCTTTTAATAATGAAAGCGATAGTGCATTCATAGAATTAATATCGGATCATTCGAATAAAGAAAGCATAATATTTCGAATTTTGTTGGACCCTGGTCTCTAATCAAAGCGGATAAATTTAACCTTGAAATTACTAAATATAATCCTAGCGAAAAACTTATCTCAATTAACATGTAATTGCTTATATCGAAACGATCTTGGTGGGTGTTGTACATATTCAACAATCGGTACAAAGGTGAAAATTTACCAATATTAGTCCGAGCAGCGAGGGTAAAGAATTCTTGAGTCCATCGGGCAGGCATACGAGGGACCAAAAAGTCTATTTGATTTAGAATATCTAAGCAGTCCATCTTAAAATGAAGAACGTTATGCAGAAATTTCAACTCAAGTACTGCTCGTAGGTCTTGTAATGAGAACAACGAATGGCTACTGAGTAGATGATCGTAAGGAAAGCCAGTCGCAGGACAAACACCATCAATTCTAAAACTGAGAAATTTTACAAAACGCCGTTGCTTTTTCGAGCCGGTTTATATGAACCCGATAAAAATGCGACCAAGTAACCGAACCACACTCCAGTTTAGATCTAACAAACGCAAAATACAGCAACTTCAAAGCATCTACATTGGTAAAGTCACAAGAGTTTCTAATGACAAAACCTAAGGCCCTAAGGGCAGATTGTGTAATTTCAGATCTCGTTTCAAATATATGATGCGCAAATGAAAGTTTGTTGTCGAAAATAATACCAAGGTTGTGAAAAGTTGACTCAAGACCCAGTACAGTGTTGCCAACATTTTAGTCAAAGGAAATTAAATCTAATTTAGGGGTGTATGAAACCACCTTACATTTACCCGGATTCAAAGGCAAATTATTATTACGACACTATTCGGTAATTTTATCCAGTGAAGCCTGAAGAGTTTGAGAGTCAATAATTGGCCTTATCCGGGAAAAAAATTTCATATCGTCATCATAAAGGAAACCTCTTGCTCCCACACTATCAAGAATATTATTGCGGGACCCCAGACGAGGCCTCAATTTCGACAAAACTTTGACCACAGCACACAATAACTGTTTCCAGTTAGCTAAATAAGATTGAATAAAAGTAACAATTTCTTTGATAACCCAGCAATGTTTCGCTGATTAACCAAAATACTGTGGTCAAGCCTATCAAAGGCCCATGAAAAATCGGTATAAACAACGTCCACTTGGTATCATTCATCTAGAGGCTCAGCAATAAATTGCGTAATGCAAAAAAATTGGAGGTGGTCGACTTACCCTTAATAAATCCGTGCTAGAAATGTGGTATTTTATTTTTAACTTGGAAAACTACTAATTCAGGCAGCAGTATTTGAGAACACGTAGCAAAATTGCACAATATAGACACTGGTCTATAGTTCTCGATGCATTCACTGGGGCCTTTTTTATATAAAGGACTAATTTTAGAAGACAATAGGAAACCGACAAATTTTAAGACACAAATTAAATATTCTTTTCAAACATGAGCAAACGTGTCCTTGTGATACACATCCATCTATCTATCTATCCATTCATTTATTGTCACGGCTATCACTCTCAAATGATATGTTGTTTGGAGTATTTGTATCTACTTAAGAAGATTGAAGAAATTAGCAAAAGCCATGGCAATATCTTTAGAGTCGCGAAAAATATCCTCTCCCCTACTGAATGCATCGGGTAGCCATCTGTTATTTCTTTTACTGTTTACAAAGAGTCAAATGTAAGATTGGTTAGCAACTATTTAATTATCAGCATTACGAAAAAAGTTCTTGTAAGCGTTACCGATATCAGTTTTAACTCGCGCTCTAAGCCATCTAAACTCTTGTAAATCCCTCATATTTTTGGGGCGTTTATATTTTTTCCATATATGAAATTTCTTTTATTGATTCAAATATATCCCAATTATACCATGGAGGGTAATCTATTTTACGCTTTACTGCTTCGGGAACAAACAGATCCAGGCTGGATATGAAGTTATAAAATTTTTCACACATTTGATTAACGTCACTCAGTTCATCCAAAGTATCCCAATTTACAAGAATAAAGGCCCTGAAAATGTGCAGGCCTAAAATAATTATAAAGGATATTGTTCATTTTCTGATTGTTACACTTTTTTCCTGTCTTAAAAAAAAATAAAATAAAGGCCGGGTGGTGAACATCTTCCGGCAATAGCACGTTCTCGGCTTTGTTTACACTACAGTTAAAAATTGCAATGTAAAACCAAATCCAAATATCGATTATTTTCATTTGGAACTGAATTACTTTGATTTAAGTTTGGAAAGTCAATAAAATTAGTAAGGCACAACAACTTCTCCGCTAAAGGCATATTACGATTTACTGATACATTGGAATAATTTGATACATTAAAATCCCCCATAATTAAAACCTTTGAATCATAAAAACATTCTTCTCTACTAATTACCTCGAAAATCTCCATCGTCACCGTATCCAGTGGAATATAAATTACTAATACAAATAACGGAACATGCGCCACACCGATTTTTAAACACAACGTATCGATCTTAATTGAATGTCCATTTAGTTTAATTTCAGAATTTGAAAACGTATTTTTTACTGCTAAAATAACACCACCTCCTATTAAAATTTAATTGCTGCTATTTTCAATTACAATGAAAAATATTATATTGGGCATCAATTAACTCCGTATTCAATATACCAGAAGAAAGCCAAGTTTCGGTCAACGCCATAACATCAAATTCAACCGAACAAACCGAATTGTACGTAAGGTAAGGTTAATTTTATTGTAAAGGTCATTTGTTTTACTCCTTAAGCCACGAACATTTTCGTAGTACATCGGAATATTGCATTTGTAATCACCCATTGTGGAAGGGGTCAAGAGTACTGCATCAGTGTCGTCATTGATAACAATTTCAGATTCGGACATCAACCCCGCTTCACCTGCTATGAGAAATTCAGATTTTAACTTTTTAGAAAGTTGTTTATAAGCATGGCACTTATTATATTCCCATGCCGCATGATTGGCATTAATACTACGTTTTTGTTTATTCTTTAACGTAAAGCAATTACTACATTTATGGTCGCTATTATTGGCTGCACATTCTTAAACTCCATGCTCACCCGCACACAAAAGACATGATACTGATTAATTTTTACAGAATTTAGAATAGTTATTTGTGTATTTAGAGCGCAAAGTAACGGATTGCCGCTTG
>JAEQML010076694.1:0-13235 GCA_016904865.1 Pissodes strobi
TGGCTTGGCAACAAGCAATAACTGGACGTACAACATTTCCGTCCTAGCCGGGAATATAAAATTTCTGTCATATTTAAACACCTTGTTTGTCAGATCTGACGTTTATCAAATGCAAGATTTAGCTCTGGTTTCCCTAGTTACGTAATAAACTCCAAGCTCGCTCGATTCAAAACTTGATATTATGTTGAGCTTAAGTTTAAAACACCTTTTTTTTATTTAGAGTAATATTTGGCTCTATTTTTATAAATACGTATTATAATTAATTCCGATCGGATAAAAAATAGTATGTGCAACTCGTAGGAAAAGCACATTCTTGGACTCCTGTGTTGCTGGCCTCGGCTACGCCTCGTCCAGCAATTACCACAATCGTCCAGGAATGTTTTGCTTTTCCTCCTATACACAATATACTATTATCCGATCGGAATTAATTAGAATACGTATTTATAAAAATAGAGCCAAATATTACTCTAAATAAAAACGGTGTTTTAAATTTAAACTCAACATAATATCAAGTTTTGAATCGAGCGAGCTTCGAGTTTATTACGTAGCTACGGAAACCACCGCTAAATCTTGTTTTTGATAAACATCACATCTGACAAACAAGGTGTTTAAATAAGAAAGAAATGTTATATTCTCGTACTAGGCCGGGAATGTTATATTCCCGGCCTAGGACGGAAATCTTGTACGTACAGTTATTGCATCTTGCCAAGCAACGAATACAATATACTGGAATCATCACTTTTGCGGTGAGAAAACACATCGGAAAGATATAGTTTTTCGTCCGATCGGATAAAAATGGAAGTTGAAGCTTGAAGCAGAGATGCAGTTGAAAAATTTTTTGGAGATTAAAAAAAGAACTATGATTGACTGCACATTTTTTTTGTCAGGCTTACAAAATATCTTTTTTATTACGCATGCATCATAAGCAACGATTATCGCACGCTGCAGCGTGCTTAAAATGATGTTTATGATGCGCCTACTTTTTTAAAGGTTGCTATAGAAACATTTGATCATGTCAAATGTGACAGATAATATATTCGTCGATATATCCCTTAATTTTAATATTTAAAACATTTTTGAGATTATGATGCACTCGTAATAAAAAATAGCGTATGATATACGTGTATAAGAGGCCTTTAAAGCCCTTGCGACTTACAAAACACTCCGCTGCGCGTCGTATTTTGAAATATGTCGCGCGTGCTTTAAAGGCCCTCTTATAAACTTATATCATAATATACTATTAAGGCTGATTCCAACTAGGAAAATAAACCAGAAGATGAAAATGAATCTGAAGATTAAAATATTTAATGAGAATTTTTTGACTCTAGTTAGAAGATTTTAATATATTTACCTAGCAATCTATCAACATTTTTTGGGTGGTTTATAGTTTAAGTATCTTAACCTAAGAGTCTGCAGGTACCACTATTTTTGCTTAGTTTTTAGTTTGAGTTTTTATAGCTTGACCTAAGTTATTATATATTGACCTAAAAGACTAAATGCCAGTATGTTTTACTTTAAGTTTTAAAGATGTTATGTTTCTATATACGATCAATAAATTTATTAAATTATGTTTCCTGATAATGCGTTTATTCTAAAATAATGTTTGAAACAAAATATCAGGGGACAACTGTAACTGTTATGGATCCTAACCAGCAATTAGTATAGGTATGTGTTGTTTATAGATGCAGAAGTCTTTTTTTTGACAGTCACGTGTAGATTTGAGAAATTTGGTGCGGTTGTTAGCGGCAAAGCAGCCGCGTTTTAACTGCCCGTGTAGAATCGCCCTTAGTCTCCCAAATGCAATTGCAACTACTACTCTGGCAGAATTCATATGGTCATTAATGGAATCTTCGACGTGAGTCAACATAGCAGAGAAACCTCTCAGAAGCCAGAGCAAGATTGGGTAAGCTGGGCCACCAACAATGATATATGGCAAATTTCTTCCAATCATTGAAATTGTACTTTAAAAATTACGAATAAGTACGTAATACTTTTGGATTTATATTATTCAGTACAATTTTGTATATTTTGGTAAATACTAGAAGCCATAAAGCAGCCATATCATGGCTTTGGCCAGACTGCTTGATGGAAATGTCAAGGAATTGATATTTAGAGCCTACAATTCCCTGCAGAATGATTGAAGGCCATCCCTTTCTGTCGACGTTCCATCAATTGCTCCAATTATATTTGGAATATACTGCTTGGTTTGAATATATTGGACATTTTTACTCCTTTTGCAGTGGAAATTGCACAAATTTTAGAGTCAATATTATATTTACAGCTTCCATAAACTCCTGAATAATTTTGCACACTGTAGTTTTGTGTACTCCAAACTGATTCCCTACTACTCTATACTCACAACAACTGGCTAGGAAGTAAAGAGCTATTGCGACCTTCTTTTCCACCGAAAGCAGCTTTTTCGTTTTATAATATATATTTAACGTACTGGCACAGCATATTCACTACCAGCTAGTCATCTTGCGGCGGCATCCTTTGATTTGGGAAAGTCAATAACCAAATTTGCAAATTTTTGAAGAGGGCCATGACTCAGTAATGTTTTAAACGTCTGGGCATCTGAATAATACTTTTGACAGTTCGTTTAATTTAAAATATGCATTTTTATCGTCTAAAATCCGTTTAAAAATGATTTTAAATGGCAAAATTGTATAAAAATCTGAAATTTCCGGACTTTTAGGGCAATAACCGTGGCTTCGGACGAATTTGTCGTAGATTTTGAAGCGAAAATTCATTTTAAATTCAACTGTGAAACTGTATCGCTCAGGACACTGCCAGGTAGGCGCAGTGCGCAGTGCCCGACACTCCAACTTTCCGATTTCGGTAGAGATGACTAGCTGGTAGTGAATAAGCTGTGGTATTGGGTTTGGGTCTCATTGCTACTCCCAGATCGTCGCAGATAGTCATGGATGTATTTTCCGACATTCGGAAGTTCTCTAACCATTCTTGTTTTCCTAGTTTACCACCCGGAACGATATTTTCCCACCAATATCGGCTTCGATTTTTAATTATCCCTCTCCTTTTTTTCATGATTAATAACTCCTAAAGCAGTAATAATGGACCTAAAATCGAGCCTAAAATAGATTATAAATATATTTATATTGTCAAAGAACCCCCAAACTGATTGCAATCCTTACTTGTTTCTTGTTTACCAGACTAATTTCTTTTCTTCGGCACCATATTAAGCTCTTTATTGCATACAACGACTTCCTGTTCAATCGCTGCAGCATTATAAGACAGATATTGCCAAATAACACTTTTCTTTTATTTGTGATATATCAATTGGAAATAAAAGCAAAAACATAACAAAGAAAACAATGAAAAATGACAAGGTTGATAGGTTAGGTTAAGTTAACAGATCTTCTTTCTTTATCCATCTTTTACATTGCGCCATTTTTTGTTTTAGATACCTTTTTATTTGTTTTATTTTATTGGATCGGAAGAGGATTATTGAATCTGAATTGATCAAAAGGGGATAAATACGAGTTTGATTGAAATCACGTTCTATCGGATCGGTTTAAATGGATCGCAGGACCATGGGAAGGAGTGATGAAGACCAGGTTGAACTGAAGACATATTGCTTTTTCAGTTGAATCAAAATACATCGAATATTTTTATTTCGAAATTAAATTTTTCGGCAACACGTTATTTAATAAAGAAACCATATATTGTATTTAATGGAAATATATTTCTATTGCTATTCATTAATCGACAGCCGCACTATAAACCCACTTGCTAGCATTCGAAATCTTAATCTCTGTTTTCATAATTTTAGGCAAAATTAACTCGAAGTTAAGGATCGATTAGCACTAGGTCGCAAATTGCTTACGTAGATATTTGGAATGAAAATATTAGCTGAATCTAAAAAGATAATTGGTTCTTGAAACAAAGTATTGCAACCTTAGAAATTATTTAATTTGTATTGAAAACATTTTACTTAAAAAATTATGTTTTTAAAAATTATCTTTTTGAAAATAATCCGCTGGTGAAATTTTATTTTGAAAAAATTGCAATTGCAATTTCTACTTTCCAATAATTTTCTATTTGAAAAAATTTTCTTCAAAAAATAATTCGATAATTTGATATAAAACGTATTTAATTGAAATTACAACAATGACCGAGTACTAGAAACAGCAAACAGCAATTTACGTCTTGCTCCTATATACATACCTTTAACATAAAGCACTGCAAACTTTGAGTAGTCAGTACCAATTGAGTTTTCAGCTATGCACTCATATTTTCCATGATCTTTTTCCTCGCTACTTTTTATTTGCAAAGACCCTGTAAAGAAAAACGTGCTTATAATAAATACGATTTTTATATAATCTCATATTAATAATAAATGCATTATACATGACTTTGAATAAGTAAATTCAATGGTTTTCAACTTTAGGATATTTAAAAAATGCATTTTTGTGTAGCAATATCTGTATGTACAGGGTTAGTAAAATATTTAAAAGTTGAATGCCAGAATAAGACTTTTTGAATATACAGAGTGAGGAAAAAAAGCGTAGCATACGGGACTTAAATTCAGTGACTGAAATGACTAGATTACTACATTATAAAAATTCTAAAAATATTGTTCGTTTTCACTGTTGGCATTTGTAAATTGACATTTTAAACATTTTGACAGGCTGTAGAAGTCAAACCGTAAATTTAACAGTTTAGAGTTTTCTATATTAGCTTTTTAATTAGGGTAATTTTGACATGAACTTCCGGTTTTACCAGAATGTTCGACTTTCGGTTATACCGAAAGTTGATGTTACTCGATAGATTATGAAAAACCAAGACAGAAAAGTGTAATCCATTTCGCTCAAACTTTAGCGCTTATTAAAATGTAACTTTTTAAGTGATATAGTACTAATTTTAGACTCAAAGTCTGTAGTATCGAAATTTTCAGGGATAAACTGAAAAAGTACAAATGTGCTATGCTTTAGCCGGATATTATATTATATTAACAATTATTGTATTGAAGATACTCTAAAATCATATGATAAAAATTCTTGAATATAACGAGTTTTTCTGTAATAAGGTTCGGGGATCGTCAAACTGAAACTGCGATCTCATAATAGAATATTATACGACGAACTATTCGACAGTCGAGCCTTTAGTAATTTAAACAGATGGAGAACACAGCTTAGAAATTCTATTCACAAATGCATTTGCAAGTTGCAAATAGGTCAAAAGTTTCAGAACTAAGTGGAAAATTCAGTTGAAAGTTTTCGGATTCGGTTAGTTATTCGGCCATTTTGGTCTAGTTGAATTGTGCAAACAATATTATGATACTCTACTATTTTCCAGGATTCCAGGTACGTGTTTAACTATCCTCTTAATAATTTGTATAAAAAAGTTATAACAAATATATTGAGTTTCGTTAACGTCATCTTTCTCTTACACGAAGATCACTATTACCATCTCTTCAGATGTAGATTTAATGTTTTAATCTGTAATTCGCAGCAATCTCTAATCAATCTGTTGAGATTGATGTAATGGACATGTAATTTAGAGAACATTTCGATAATATTCTTCACAGTTGCTATTGCAACTCGAAACAACACATAGGTACGCGGTTTTACTTAAATTAATGTGCTATTGTAGGTAACTTAAAGGCAAGTAGTCTCTAAAACATTTTAAGAGGATTGGAGCAGATTCTCTTGAAAACACAATATTAAACACAACTATTTAAAGAAAATAAAAAACAATTTTACAAGTACACCACACTAAGGTGATACCGGCCGGTATCGGATAATTATTAAAATGTTTCTACGAAAACAACAAGGGATTCACTTAATATTGTAAGTCCCTATCTATTTTCTAAGTCACTAGCAAAGTCTAAAACCAGCTTTTTATAACAAAAAAGTTGCCACACAGTCGCACTCAGCTGCTTTCGTCATCGGGAGTCATGTTAGCGATCCTTAACACGTTCGCTGCTGATTGACGTAATTTCTTGCTCATCCGGTGTCATTGTGCAGTGCACCCTAAGTCGCTTCTGCTGTCGTGATCACTGCAGGCTGCAGCGTTGATTGAAGAACAAATAGATCCGCAAGCTTACCAGTGAAAACGTGACACCAAAAATGTCCAGCTCTTACACGGCGCCGGCGAAGCGACTTAACGCGCGAAGCGCGAACATTTCTTCGTTGTCGTTGTCGCCATGTAAGAGCTGGACATTTTTGGTGTCACGTTTTCACCTCTAAACTTGCGGATCTTTCTATTCTTCAATCAACACTTGCAGGCAAGCACTTCTAATACACGCGAACACACCAGATGAGGTTAGGGATGTGAAAAATACTTTTGGTTCGGTCTACATCCGTCTCGTATCGAGTGGGGAGAGGGTAACCCAAATAATGGAAGTATGATTTATGATTCAGTTGGATTCATTTCACGGCGGATGATGGCAGTTTTGTCTGTCAATAGACTAGTACGTTATATCGAGCGTTGTTAGTAGTGGAAATTTCAGTTTATTTTTGTTGCTATATCGCGTGCTGTGGGTGAATTAGTAATCGTATAATTGATAAGTAGTGAAAGTTGGATGGAGGGGGGGGAGGTGATGAATTGGACAGATATATTTTTAAGCTGATAGTATGCGGCAGCTTCGAGCCTATGAATTGGCAGAGTATTTTTTTGTAGGTACTGGTCCTGATCAACTTGTTGGTGGACGACATATTCTTCGAGTTGAGATGATCATTGAAATAAATAAATCTGAACAAAACATATTTTTGCATTTTCATAATGGGCATAGTTTCCAATAAAAACTTTAATTTTCACAAATTATTAATGATTTAACCAAGAGGAATTATGACAAGCCATACGTTTGACGACAATTTTCATCAGTCAGTACCCAGAATGAGTTATTAGACCTCTGTATGCACGACGACAATAATTGTCTTCAAGGCCCTTTTGGTACTTGGGCAAGGTTTTCTCTTATTGGTAAGTGTAAACGTGGTAGAAGCAAAAATTTTGAAAAAATCACATCAGCCATCGAGGCAAATTTCAATTTTATTAGATAAGCAGCGAACGTGTTAAGCCAACAACACCGTGTCTCTCGGTGTTGTTGACTAAGCGGCCTCTAATTTACGATGGCCGTCAGTCTCCTGTCCCTATCGTAATACTTCATTCAATATATTCTTTAGCTGAAATTGACTCAAACATGTTCGTATTTTGGGAACTTATTAAGTTTATAAGTTGTGTTTCAGATGACTACGAAGTTAGTATCATTTTTCTTTTTTCTCTTTATTATTCTCTCATTATTATAATTTCTAATATTTTAATTTTCATTTTGCTGTTAAGTATGTGATAGTTTAATCAGGAAATATAGCCAATTTTCAGCCTGGAATGATTATTCATCGGTAAATACCGCGGTTATCCTTTCGGTTGACAACTTTGACAGCTAAGTGTGACATAATAGCCCCCCACCACTCAAGAATCCCAACTAAACTAATTAGTCGTTGAAATAAATTGGTTTTATAAGGGTAAAAACGTGCGCACTTTGCCCATTGATAAAGTTTCCTTAATCCATAACTTTGACATACATTAGGTACACCATGAACAAACTCTATACCTACATTGAAATACATAAAACACTTTGCAGTTCCTCAAGTGGTTTCAAGAAGATACAAATATTGTATTGGCAAGATATTCGGGAAAATCCAATAAACATTTTAAATATTGAGATATGGCTGGATGAATATATACCATTAAGCAAATTAGTTGCCGTCTCCAGGTCATCAAGCTCAACTAACATTTCTTCCTTCATAATTTAGGGCTAATTTGTATTTAGCTTCTTACATTGAGCCACAACTGCAAAATTAATTCAACTGAAAAAATACAACTATAAAATAAAAACATTCTTAAATATAACCTCAAAAGTATAACCGAAAGATTAACCCAAGTTCAAAGAGCGGTAATAAGTGAGTGAGTTCGGAGAAAGATAATTTTCAAAGTAGAAATCAGTGAAGTTCAAGTTCAGATTTTAAGTTCAAACTCTAAGTGGAAATCTCGTGATACTAATCTAAGCTAACTATAAATGAAACCACACGAACTCTTAAGAAAAATCTATTTTTATAAAACAGTGAACAAAGACCTATAAACAATTCATAAATAGATCTCAATCGAGATAGCATGCGCGCCTTAGTAATCGGGTATAATATAATCTTATGAAGTTTCTGACCAATAGGCATTGCTAATATTTTCAACCAATAGACGTTGTTAGTGTTTTTAACTGAAGTGCTTTCTTTATCATCTCTTCTCACCTGACGTTGAGCGTTTCCGGATCTGAGCTACTCTCCTGCACGCCAATTTAAGGTGTGGCGTCACGCGAAAACAACCTTTCGTGACAATATAAATAAAGTAAAATTATACTATGATCTTGTTTTACCATTTATCGGAAATTGGGACTCCACTAAGAATCAACACCAATTCAAGATGATAGGACTACGTATGTTTTCCCATTAGAAGAAGGGTATATAGAGAAAGCTGAATATCTAAAAAAGATATTGTTCTTCAAATAAACGGAAAGTTAATAATATATGGAACAAAACTAAAATTTTATCAGGTGATGTAATAATTATTAAAAATGCCAACAAAATGAAAGCATTGTAATAAAATGTCCAATTATTATAATAAAACAATAAAAATCCCTAATTTACAACTATAACAGATAACTTTAAAGGGGATGTTGTTAATGAACTACATAAACCAAGCAGAAAATATTACAAATATCGTAAGGTATAGTAAAAGGTTAAAATAATTTATGGCAACCTGCATTGGTCGCAATTATGCCTTATTGGAAATTCAATAGGGTATATCGTTACATGTTAGGTAATAATTATTGTATTCTCAATATATGTTTGGATAGAACCCATTAAAACAACATCAGGAAAAGAAGTTACAGAGGCAATGAAGAAAATTTTAAAAAGCGTGTAATATGTTCCAAAAAACATTCAACCTGATATGGGAAAAGAATTCATCAATAAAGGTTTTCAAAAGGTAATGGTTTATTTAAATATAAATCATTATAACACTACTCATTCTAATTTAAAAGCAAATGTGGTTGAAAGAGTGAACAGAACTATAAAAACAGGTTCATATATTTTAATGTCATCCATACAGACAAGGTTAATTTTGTGTGTTTTTTTGTTGTTAAGTGTATGCTTGTGGTGGTGGTAGGTATTTATGATGGTTGACAGGGCATTTCTTATAGTTGGATGTATTATGCAGATTTCAAATATTTTCTTTAGCCATGAATGTCGCACGCAGTAGAGTAACACGATCGTAGGTTCGTAGGTTGTTTTTCTGTTTGTCCCATTATCACACTTTCACATCTCATTTTGAAGGTATTGATCTATTTTCATGCATATTGCTGACGTTATATTTTTATACAAGGTCTTTCAACAAGTTATTGGACGATAATTAGCTGGATTTTCTGTGTTGTGATTTTTTGAGTTTCAGAATCAATGACAAGTTCTTTTTTACATCCCATTATCCCTTTTTGTTGATATGTAATTATTTTATTATGCTCGCAATACTCACATAGCAATACAAGAGGTTATGACTTTGTATACCGTCGAAAGGCAAGTAATTGGCCGATCTTTTGCTGGGCTTTATCTATTAGCCCAGTCCTCTGGCAGAGGGTAGGTTGCCCACTTGGTAAGAAATAATTACATAGTTTGATGAGTATCCAGAATGTCATTAAGAAAGATGGCCAACTTTTCATGTATACCATACAGTTTTTTAACCAGTAATAAAATAAAAAAATAAAATAAAGTAAAATAACTTTATTCTTCCAGATGTTCTTGTTTCACCTTTATATACAAAAGCAAAGTTCTGAAATAATCTGTTTCCAACTTCATCTGTAACACTTGGGGTAATTGAGAACTTTTATTGGAAAAAGAATTTACAAGGAACTTTAAACCATTTACTATATTAATCCGATCACCACACTCATTTGAAAAATTCTCAATGAATTTGCAATGAAATTATCTCAACAATTGAGAACTGTAATGAATGCCAGTATAAATATTGTGATGCCGAAACATAATCTGTCTCAAATTTAAAATTGGCTTAAAACAAGAAAGGTTCATTACACTTATTGAACAATCACAGTTATAGTTCCTAGAACGATACTGCCATTAGACAGTTTTCATGATATTTTTAAATTATAAACGATATACAAACTGTAAAAGCTTCTTTACTTTTTTACCTTGATAGGTCTCCCTGGCAACTTACATGAAACCTTATAACGAATGAGACAAACAAGAAAAGACGCTTCCTCGCCAATTTATTTGCTATATTCTCTATAGACCGGAAGCTTAAAAAAGACACACTCCATCCTACAGTAAAAGGAACCGTATCGAGTAACGTGTTCTCAAGAGTGGGATCGCCTTTCAAAATTGTGCTCTTTACTTTTATTAGCCTAATAAACAACATTTTCTTCGATGTTTATTTTGTCGGCAGGTGCACTGAAGAGTGTTCTGAAAGAATTTGAAGGCGACAGTTAAAACGCTCTTAGTGCAACAGGAATATTTTGATAAAACTGCAGGATATATGGATCAATTCAAAGGTTCAACAGCATTTTCTTAATTATGTCTATGTTTTTAAAATGACTGAAAATTTAATTTTCCTTAAAGTAAATTTATTTAGAGAAGTTGTATGAGAACAGAATAATTTTTGTTTTGCTAGTAGCTGTAGAAGATAAAAAGAATAGGTCGAGATGTTCAAAAAATACGTTTCAGATGCCATGTTATGCTTTTGAAAGTTTTCTATTTCAAATGGGAATGATATTTTTACTTTGTGATAGAAAAGTACATGTAATATTATTGAAATGCATATCATAAGTTTTTCTATTCTTGAAAGTTAAAAATGACAGATTGTAAATAGGAGAAACTTCAACATTTTGAATAAAACGAGAATTATTGGGGACCAAATGTTAAATTTATTACTCTAATGTTGGGTTTTTAGTGTTTTTCATCAATTTAAGCGGAATTTAAAGATTTAATCATCTTGAAAATATGCCATTACCTTTAAAGGCACAGTAAAAATTATTTGAACAACGTAAATTGTGATTATAAATTATAGAGTTTTAATTTTTTTATATAGGAAAATTTCTAATACTTCCTAAATATACAGAATTAAAATACATATAACTAACCAGGTGTTTAAATAATAATTCGAGCTTTTTCTTTTTTTGCTGCTCTTCCTATTTTAGCAGAGTAAATTTACCCATCGGAATACAACAATTTAATATTTCGTCTGCAAAATATAGTAAATATAAGCAATAACAGCAACTTTTTACATATTTCGTAAGATTTGCAATATAATTAATATGCAATCGTATTATATGTAGCATGCAAAGAAATATATTTAGAACGGAAAAAGAGTATGGTTTTTATTTTCATTTGTTGTTTTAACCATTAGTATACAACCGGTGCGAAAAGGAAACATTTATAAAAACATTTTTTTTATAAAATCCAAATTGATTCAGTTTAATTTGTATCAATAATTATACTTTAGCCTGAACATATATTACTACTAAAACGGAGTTTTATCCACAATACCGAAACAGAATTATTGCACTCGACGCGCGTTTCGCTAACCATGTTAGCATCATCAGGAGGTGATTAAAACTAAATTTAAAACTCTACCTAACTCGCTTTTATACTAAATGTTTGCTTAATCAAGCGGAACCAAAGGAACCAATCCTGGAATCCCACTAGTCACGCTTGATCAACCAATACAATGGACTATACGGAATAGGCCCTCTATCTCTATTTAAACTATTCTTACATTTAATAATTTCCATACTTTCATATGCGTCTAATAATCTCCTATCAGTTATATTATGAATTAATTTTAAATTGCTAATTGTTATTCTATGATTGTTATCAAAAGCATGCTCGGCAACACTTGATTTTTCTGTTCTACCATACTTTAAATGAGCTATGTGCTCCTTGAATCTCGTTTGTATAGATCTTCTAGCTTGCCCAACATATTTTTGGTTACAATCCATGCATCCAATTTCATATATTCCACTTCTTTCTAATATTTCAATTTTGTCCTTTGGACCACCTAATAATTTCTTAATGTTGAACTGAGTTTGGTATACTAATTTTAAACCTACTTCCTTGAAGACTTTTTGAAGTCCTCTAGTATACTGAGGATTATATGGTATCGAGACATATTTTGTATTTTCATCCTGATTGACGAAAGAAGTGGAATCACGAATGGTCTTTCTGAACAAATGCCTATTAACTAGTCTATTTATTAAGTTAGTATTGAAACCATTAACTTTCGCTATATTCTTAATTGTCTCCTTTTCATTATTAAATCTTTCTCTGCTGAGAGGAAAGTTAACCATACGGTGTACCAAAAAATGTAAGCTGGCCAATTTGTGTTGGTCGCAGTGGAAGGAGTCATTAGGAATATATCGGTTAGTGGCAGTACTTTTTCTATAAATATCAAATTCAAGTGTGTTCTTATCGTTCCTAATCACTAAAGTATCCAAAAATGGAAGTTTGCCATTGTTCTCGACTTCATAAGTAAATTTAATGGTGGGGAAACGGTTATTTAGTTTGGTTACAAAATCTTCGATATTAGCGGTTTTTATGTCGAAAATCGCGAAAATGTCATCCACATACCTGTACCATACCCTTGGAAAATATTCGAACTCCTGACTGATTTCATTTTCAAATTTACTCATGAAAAGGTTAGCTAAGAACGGCGATAAACAGTTGCCCATTGCCGTGCCTTCAAGTTGTTGGTAATAGTTATTTTTATATTGAAAATAATTTTGATCCATGCAAAGTTTGGTTAAAGTTAAATATTCTTGTTTGATTTCGTTATCAAAATTGTTCATCTCAAGTAATTCCCCAAGGTATTGCAAGGTCTGTGGGATTGGTACACTAGGGAACAATGAGCAAACATCAAACGAGATTAAAATTTCACCTTCCTTAAGGTTCGTACCTTTAATTTTGTTTATGAAATCTAAGGAATTTAGTACTCCTGAGTTCTGTTGTTTTATAGGTAAATTTTCAAACTGGTTTGCTAGCCACTTGGATATATTATAAGTTGGCGATCCTATTGCCGAGACTATGGGACGCATTGCCTTCCCAGGTTTATGAATCTTGGGAAGACAATATAGTTTCGGCATAGTAGGATTGCTCACAGATAATTTGTATTTAATTTGATCAGAAATAAGGTTGCTACATTTCTTCAAAGTGTTTTTA
>JAEQML010076695.1:0-13234 GCA_016904865.1 Pissodes strobi
GGTGTTTTACCACTTCCTCCATATTTTCCATTGACATGTTTGGCCTCAGTGGGTAGCCTTCTATTCTCTTCATGACGATGTTGTATCCGTCACTCCAAATGTCGTTGTCAACGTCCCCATACAATTTTCTCCAGCATGCTCCTTTTGTTGCCTTGATGGTATTCCTCAGCTTTTTTTTGCAGTCTCTATATTCCTCGAAGAGATATTGATTCAGTGCATCTGAACGATCTGAATATGGCTACATCAAGTGGCTAGGTTAATTGCGTACTATTGGGTGACAGGAATATTAGGGTATGCGCATCTACAGTTATTTGATATGAACGATTGCTAGAAAACAGGATATTTTCACTTTCCAATTTTTTCAGTCGAAACACCATTTCATTTTCGAGCCAGTCGGTGAAAATTGCCCTCTAACATTATATCTGTAATTCGTCAGTCCATTTTCTGTCCACGTGGATCACATATGTTTAGCCCGATAAACCACATTGAGACGGAATGAGCTCTCCAATAGCATTTCCAGAAAACATAACAGAAACAAACACTTTCGATCCATTTCTAATAGTTTGGGTTAGTTTGGGTTATTTACAATCTTTTTTCCTGGATCATCCACAAGGTCAGTTTGGGTTCCAAATATTTGCTGGTGGTTTCTTCACGTAAATTTCCAATGAAAGCCCTCAGGGCAGGTTTGCCTGCTGCATCTCTTGTTCTCTTTACATTATCTACAAACCTCCCTGAAAGCCTTGAATATCGCTTCAGAAACAATCTAATCCATAATCGTCCAGATAAATTATTTATGAACAATTTAACTTGTCTTCCTGCTTGTTCGAGATAGTTTTTCATGATGTCACGAATTTCTCTTACATTTACGGGAAAACCAAAATCTTAATTCGTTTTCTTCACCGGCTGTTTTCCAATCGATTCCGAGTGTTTCCCTTTTAATTTATTGTAATTTTGCCTTTAGCCCCTGTTTGTCTATGTCAAACTTTTCCATTTCTGATTTCAGCCAAGCATGCTTCAAGTGACTCTTTACTGTAATCACTGGATCTTCTCACTCCAAGCTTTCCCTTGCTTGTCCTTGCCATCTCTAAAATAAAAGCTCATTAAAACATAATATTTTGCGCCACTAATCGAAAATCTATGCATCCCAAGTTTGACGACATGGGATACTGAATAGGCTGAATTTTGGAAAGCAGTTGACCGATACGCAATGACAAGATTTAGGTCGACCTGGATAATGCCCTTTAATCTAAGTGCTATTCCTGCTTTTTTGATGCCAGATCTTGTCGAAATCGTTGTAGCAGATAATGAACAACAATTAGAACCTGAGCAATGAGCAGAATCGCCGCAACCTGGCCCATCTGGACCTCATGAACAGAATAGAACTCTTGCAAAATCCACTACGATATCTGATATTACCCCAGGAAAAGCGTTAGATTTAGTTTCTCCAGTGTCGGTTGTTACTTGTGCGGTGAAGAAGGTTCGCTGACAAATAACTGATGTTGTTTCTTTAGAAAAATGCATCACGAATAGAAGAAAAATCTCCAAGAAGAAAGAAGCTGATAAAAAATCAAACAAACAAAACTCCGCAAAGCGAAGTAGACGGGAAAAGAACACCTCCGCATCTTTAGAATCTGAGGGAGTGATTCTGAATAACTCTGAAGAGGACGAAGAACGATTAATGGGTGTGCTGGATATGGCGAGGACTGCTGAAAGACTATGAAGAAGGAGGACTGGTTTCAACGTGTATTGTGTAAAGTATGATATCATGACATGAAGGATGTACGATTTACGAATCACTTTGGCCAGGCCTGCGGAACCACCATCTAAAATAGAATAGAAAAAATAATATCCTTACCCTGGGCGCTTCAACTATCCTCCAGTCGAAAGGATAGTTGGACCAGTGCAACAGTTATTTGTTTTCTTTATTGCGGGCTACTTTGTTAACTTACATGGCAACTATTACTTTAAAGCTTAACTATTTTTCTACGTTTTTATACTCTAAAATAAGAAGTGTGTATTGGATTTTTGAACTTACTTTTAGTTACCAGATTTTAATCTTTTTTGCCGATGGTCTGGATATGGAGAGTTAGTTTGGGCTGTACGATGCTTTCAGCAAGTCACGGTTGTGTATGATCTGAGCATAAAGGTACCAAGGATAAAGTAGATTTGTTTCATGTAGTACGTTTTGAGTACACTGTGCATATCAGTAATCTTTCATATCGTTTTATGTTTGTTAAAATGTACACATAAGTAGCTGCTGATCAATGCTGCAATGCCAGACAGTAATAAGCTTATTTAACGTCCTCCAATGAAATCTAATTATAAAAATAATCAATTTAGTTATGACACATAACTCTCATTCGATGACATCCATATAAACGTGATGTCGATGATGGAAATTCCACTATCTAAACATAATTATTGTATTGGTGTTTCATTGCATTCGGAAATCGCAAGCCTTTTAACAACTTGACATATATGTCCAACCAAGTCACGACGAAGTTCTACCTTTTTTGTTATTACATTTTATAATAAATTCATTAAAATCACCCCAGTGAATCGCCCGGTATATAAAATCGGTGGGAATATTTACAAAATAATGCCCAGCGTCCGGTCACTAAGTATGCGGGAGTCAATGGAGGGTGTAATGAAATTCGTTATTAAGGGAAATTATTCTATAGCCACCCTATCCCTTGGTAAATGGGTAGCTAAATGTTTTATGTTACTGGTCAGGTGTGCAGTCGTGATTTTTATGGTTTGCGTGGGAGATATTTTAAATGGTTAAAAGGGTTCATTAAGCCTTTCTTTGCATCATGGTAATGATCTGATGGTTTACGTCTTAAATAAGGGCGCACATGGCTTGTAATAGTAGATTGAGATAAATTAAAAGGGATTTCTAAACATTTCCTTTTTATTCATCACTGACCAATAGGACAAAGATATTTCTGTCTTGATAGATCTATCTTCGGAAAGTTTTCAATTAGATTATATCATGGTTATGTTCATATCTTCTCCTGCCGTTGCATTAGAATCAGATGATGGCATATTCATATGGATAATCATATTTTGGAAAGTATAAGAGATGGAACATTCTTGCCCTTTGCTTCTATTGAAGCTAAAATGAGTACCTATGCCAGGAATAATCGTCCAAATTCATATTTTTTCCTGTTAAATAATACATTTTTAAATCCTATGAAAACTTGGAAAAAATATGTAGGTATATAATGCTTGCAAAATGGATATCACTTTACACATCACACATAAATAATGTAATTTTCATTCAATAAAGTAACAAAGTAAGTTATAAGTATTATAAGTACTGTTTGGTCAAATAATTTTTGTTTTTTTATATTAAATTCCATCATCGATATACTATCATACTCCAAACTGAAACATGTGATCATATTCGGCCATAATCGTGATTATAGAAGCTATGACAAATAACAAGAAAATATGATATTTGGAGCTTAACACATTATGCCATTTTGAGGTTGAAATATCAATACGTTGGTAGGCAGTACTTATGCATTTAATGCAAGAAATTGGTTATATTTAGTTTCCATAGCAATAAATTAGGTTTCCAGGCCACCGAACATTAAAAATAGAGTAGAAGGTTCACTCTAAGCCCCGCCACCAGCATTTCTCTACTTGCCCCATCGCGAAACCGGATAAAATGCTGGTTAACCGCTCAGGCCCCGTCCCACGTTTCGCCCTCTTTCGTGGAAGTCTGACGTCCCGCCTTTGTAAGCGCTACATCAAAAGTGCCGACTGAGAGTGGACCTTCTAGTATCTTATTAATGTTCGGTGCCCAGGCTTCTAGGTAGCAATGTTTCTAAATATACTCGACAGGAACTTAAGCCATGCCTGCATTCATACGTCATCTTTAAATAATGGAAATATTCGAGACTTCAGCGCATCCTTCTTAGTATGCTGCGTGTCAAGGTATCTCGCTAGATCCCACAGCGTTATATTCGTTTAAGTTTGCGCTAGACTTGTGTCACAAAATTCGTAAAATTGAGTTGGCTTCTGTTTCTTAACTATATGGATTATCTGTGTGGTGTAAACCCTTAAAATTCAAGCAACACCCAAGAAGTCCTTGTAAAATAGCATTTAAACACCTCGTGTTTAAGCAAAACCACACATGTCCATGGCTCTGATTCGTGCATGTCCCCAGTGGCACCCCATAGGATATTAGAGTCAAAGTCACGTGACCCTCACCTGACACCTTCCAACTGTTTGCCTTTTAGTATTGGTGACATTCAGTCTTCGCACAATAGTAATACCTAGTTAGTTCCTGATTATTTTTTATGTTAGTTTAGGATTTACAATAAAGTGGTATATCGATACAATGAGTGAGTCTGAATGTCTGAAAGTGCCGTGTTGGTGTTCTTGAAATAATGGGAGGTCAAGAAGAAAGCGCAGGGTGCCACTTCCAACAACTGCTCAGCAGAAACGGTACTACGCCTTCCGGTTCTAACGTGTTCGTTCTTTGTAAATACGATAGTGAGAAAATATTTCAATATGCCAGAGTCCGATCAATCGATACATTACGATTTCACAAAAAGCTGTATGGATCAAGTGAAACAACATCATCAGGGCCAATTTGTTAGCAGGTATATTAAACATAACTCAAAGAAACGTCAACCTCTAAGACAATAAAGGCAACCAGATGTTGAACAATTACCATCGAGCCAAAGGTCACATGGCTTTTCAACATCGTACACTTTTCCCTTAACACGAAGCACTAAGTGCTCCGCACCCTTAACACGAGCACTAAGTGCTCCGCAAAAAGAGTCAGGCATGTCTTAAAGACGTTGACCAGTGATTCTCATTTTGTCGAGAAAAGAGGTGGAGATCACCTAAGTTACAATTCTACCGATAAGAAAGACAGTGTGAGCCAATATGTTTGCAGGGCAGAATAGAGCCACTATAATCGTTTAAAGCCTATAACAGACTTTATTTCAAAGTGGTATTTCAATCCGATAGCTTTATAGAGCATACAATGACACTGTAAACTCCTCTTTAAAGGTGTCTTTTAAAATATATTTTGTGGAGGCTTCAATATCGGTTTCAAATCACCGGCCTCAGACATTTGCGGGTACTGCACCATGATGAACCATACAATAAAATTATAATGTCCGTCCTTCCAGAAAAACATCCCACATGCACAAAGTTAGGGCTAAAGCATTTTATGAGCTCCTAAAGCAACTAATGAGGGCGAATTAACTCTATGCTTTGATACGCAACAAGTGCAACCACTTCCCGGAACACCTATAATCCAAGAAACATTTTGTGAAAGACAGCTTGGACTTTGTATGTTTGCATAGCGGATGAAAAAAAAACACTCATCCGGATTTCTTTCCATAGACTGAAGAACAGGCAGGACGTGGATATATTGACGTAGCAGCTCTTATTTGATATTTACAAAGCATTGATCTGTCACGAATCGTCCACTTAAAGTTATTGTCAAACGGGTGTGGTGGGCAGAATAAGAACAATCACGTCCTTCACACCATTATGCACTTTAGCCAAAATATTGGTCTTCAGGAAATCTCTTTAGCAGACGCCTCTAAGACCAGTAAAGGAGTGGGAGCCGGGGTCGACGGACCAAGGACAAATTAATATCTCCATAAACATGGGCAGTCAAGCCATAGAGGTCGCGGCAATTCAACATTGCACCATGGAGATAGAAATTGAACATTAGGAAAAGGAGGGTAGTCATATACTCCGACAGTAAAAGCAGTTAGTGCACACAAGGTCAGATCTAGACTAGTTAAAGACTGCATAAGTGCCCTTGAAGAGGTCGGTCGTAACAATAAGCTCACCATTGCGTGGGTTCCGGGACATGGAGGCCATCGAGGCAACAAAGAAGCCGACAAACTTGCAAAACGGGGCGGAAGTAAGGTTACATTGGTATCTGAACCCTACTGCGGGATAGCAGGAAGAGTCTTCAAAACAGCAATTAAAAGCTGTCAATCTCTAAACTGCTGGTTACAAACACCGGACTAACAATAAGCCAAAAAGTTCATAAAACACAGCTCCCCAGAATTCACGGCAGATCTTAAGAGGAGTCTCAAGACGATAAGGATATTAGTGGGTCAGCTGACGGGACACTGAACAATAGGGTGGAGTGAAAAATGAATTTTTTTGATTTCTTTGATGTAATAGTTACAAAAAGTTTCCATTAGGAACACATATTATCCATACCAATTTTTGTTTTAATCGCTTTATATTTAGAGGGTCCGCCAGACCCACCAATGTTAGAAAAAAAGTTGAAAATTGCAACTTTTTTAAATTCGTATTTCAAAAATTATACTCAGGTTAGCCATATACGCAATACTACTACTAATGGTAATTGCTCCTTCACTTACGACAGGCACGGACTAAGTACGGGGCTCGAATTAAAGGAATTAAATAAAATAGTAAAACGTTATATTTAAAGCCGCAGCCGTGGCGGAAGGCGGACCCTCTAAATGATTGATCGCAATTACCATTAGTAGTAGTATTGCATATATGACTAACCTGGGTATAATTTTTGCTATTAGTAACATTTACACGTAAAGAATGCAGTTATATACAAATTTAAAAAAGTTGCAATTTTCAACTTCTTTTCTAACATTGGTGGGTCTGGCGGACCCTCTAAATATAAAGCGATTAAATCAAAAATTGGTATGGATAATATGTGATCCTAATGGAAACTTTTTGTAACTATTACATCAAAGAAATCAAAAAAATTCATTTTTCACTCCACCCTACTGAACAATGAACAGAAATATGGAAAAGATCGGCCTTGCAGATAATAGCCGTTGCAGGTTCTGTCAGGAGGAGGAGGAAACTCCAAAACACGTGTGGTGCGAATGTGAGGCTCTCTGCAGGCTCAGGTATGTAAGGCTAGGAGAGACTAAACCAGGACCTGCAAGGTACATGGAGGAGCCGGTACTCTATTTGTGGAGTCTGATTAGGAAGACTAGAGTGGATGAGGTCCTCTAAGCATCGTTCGAAGTGCTTCAATAAACCTGTAGCAGAGGCGGGTACCAGCGCCAACTGCCATCAATTCTATTCTATTCTACCTACAGACAATTGCTTTGGCCAAAAGCTACTACTAGAAAAATCAACGATTATTAGTAAATTATAGTATTTTGAGGAGCTCGGAAAAGTTGGAGCAGTTAAACAACTTGGAGAATATAAAGGAGCGCCAAAACTATTTGCAAAAACTTGATGAAATTAGCGAAAAGAAAAAAATCGTTATTGAGAAAAGAGTTTCAAAAAAGAGTAATCATATCTGTGTCGGCGAACGAATTTTTTCGTTTTGAGTCAGACATTGCGGAGCACCAATTGCTCAAGAGAGGGTGGAATTGGGAAATTTCCTTAAGGTTCCTCCTGGTGAAGTTCCTCCGGTCCATCCAATTAGTGCTGCTAAGAAAAAATACGTCAATGAACTACTATCTCTCCTTTATGACCAAGACTGGAAAGCAGACGAAAACTTGTCATGGTAAAAGACCGTCGTAGTTGGCGAAAACTGTTCTCCTCCTGCCTCAGATCAAGAACACTAAGATGGCAATTAATGCTGTTGCCTAGAGGATGACGAGGACATCCACATCTATTATATTAGTTTTGTCCATTTTTTATATATCTTATTTATTTTTGTTAATCTTGCTAAATAAAACTTTTATTATTTAAATTCGTATTAAAATAAAAAAATAGTCATTACATTTTTATTAATAATATGCTGGGCTTTTGATCATTAAATTTCATTCATAGTTATCCAACCCAAATACCACATGTTCTTGGCATGTTTCGAGAGAAACCCCAGAAGTTTGAAAAAATTACTCAAAATCCCACATGTCCAGACTTTTAATGCGTTTAGAAAAAACTCATAGCTATATGATTTGAATAAGATGTCTCAATCTTTTATTTTAATACAAGAATTAATAACCAATAAAAAATTAGCTGAATATTATGGAAAATATACCAGAGAACAGTTCTTGTGCATTTGTGAAATTTTGGATTTGGCGGTTTTGCTTTGAAACTCCTCAAACAAAACTAATTACAACTAACCCAGATTTAAAAAAAGACACTAACATGACCACTGACGGGAATCGAACCTGGGCCGTCGTATTACAATGACAGCCTACTAACCACTGAACCACCACTCTTGCTGAAAGCAATTTACCAAAAATTAAAAGCCTTTTGCCAAATGTGTGTCAGAAACTGAGCATGCGCGAAGCCTATGGATTAGTCGGCTGGAAAAGGCCGTGAACCAACTCTAGACGCTTCTCAATTTTACTGCTTGCACTTGCAGCAGATGGGAGACTCCGAAACTTTCATGGGTGACCACGGATATGGAGATAGAAACGAAAGAGGAGATAGGTTGTCGGAATTTCTCTTACACAACAGACTTCATGCCATGAACTCTTTCTTCCAGGGGAAACCTCAACGAAAGTGGACATGGATAAGCCCGGACGGAAATACGAAGAACGAAATAGATTTCATAATTACCAGGCACAAAGAAAACGTACATGATGTCCTGAACAAATGTGATATAGGTAGTGACCATAGACTTGTTAGGGAAAAAATGGTAATAAACTTAAAAAGAGAAAGGAAACAAATGACAGCACGCATAACTGGAAAACGGGATAACCGTATTAGAGATATCCAAGCTTACAAGGAGCACATAAATGAAAAATTAAATACAACCACCATAGAGGCAGAAGACAACATCGAGAATCTTAACAACATAATCTCACAAGCGATAAAAAGCGCGGCACAGCAGCAACATCAGCAGGGATCAGTAAGTGGCGAGAAGATGAGCGAACATACAAAAAAGTTGATGACAAAACGAAGAGAGATGAAAAGTAAAGACCTAAATTCGTCAGACCTGAAACAACTTAATAAAGACATTTCTAAGGCTGTAAGACAAGATATAAGACAGTATAACACAAATATGATTACAAAAATTATAGACGAAAACAAGGGCATGAAAGTTTTGAGGAGAAATCTTGCAACGGGCAGGAACAACGTTTGTAAACTTGCGAATCGAGAAGGGGAAATAAAATCAAATAGAGAAGAAATCCTCAATATTGTGGAGTGCTTCTACGCAGAGTTGTATAATGATGCAAGATGCTTAAATGACGTAAAACTACCAACTATTTAGAATCAGGGCTCGGAAGATTTGCCTGAGATTACCCTTCATGAGGTTGAAGCTGCGTTGATGGAGATGAAAAATAACAAGGCACCAGGAGAAGATGAGATAGTGATTGAACAGATAAAGGTGGGAGGACGAACATTGATCCAAGCTATATGTAAACTATTCAACCTATGTTTGTTCGATGGACAAATTCCATCAGTATGGAACAACGCAATAATCACCATCATGCACAAGAAAGGAGATATTGCAGACTTGAAAAATTATCGTCCCATCAGTCTGTTATCTCATCTCTATAAAATGTTTATGAAAATCATAACAAAAAGATTAACGAATAAACTAAATTTCTGTCAACCTGTGGAACAGGCGGGTTTCCGAGCGGGCTTTGGTACTAACGACCATCTTCAAGCAATAAAGACCCTTATTGAGAAATACGTGGAATATAACCACCCTAGGCTCTAATTTTTGTAGACTTCGAGAAAGCATTCGATACTATTGATTAGTCAAAAATGCTCGAGGCGTTAACTGAATGCAGAATCGATCACAGATATATCACTCTTATAAAGAACACATACTCTGGAGCAACGGCATGTGTGAAACTGCACAAGTACACGAACAAGTTCTCAATCAAAAGGGGTGTGAGGCAAGGAGATACAATCTCTCCAAAGTTATTTACCACCCTCTTGGAATATATGTTCAAGAAGATCGACTTCAACGATATGCGTATTAACATAGATGATCGAAATTTAAACCATCTTCGATTCGCAGATGACATCGTTCTGATAAGCAATAGTTTAGACAAAGCAGCTAAAATGTTTGATAGGCTGCACAAGGCTTCATTGGATGTAGGCCTTAAAATCAGTATTGCTAAAACTTAAATCATGACGAACCTTGTTCCCAACCAAAATATAGGTCTAGGTGATTCTTAAATTGCACAAGTTACGTCCTACGTGCATCTCGGCCACGAACTAAGAATAGATAGAGATAATCAAACTTGTGAAATTACAAGAAGAATATAACTAACTTGGGCTACCTTTGGGCGACTTGGTTATATATTTAAAGAAAACATCTCCCTTTGCCTCAAACGTAAGGTGTTCGAAAGCTGTGTCCTGCCAGTTATGACCTATGGAGCCGAAACCCTGACTCTAAAACCTCCGTGAGGAAAATAAGAGTGGCTCAGAGAGCCATGGAACGTTCTATAATGGGAATATCATTGAGAGATAGGATTACGAACGAGTATATTAGGAGACAAACGAAAGTTACAGACGCTGTTGAAAGGATAGCTTCCCTAAAGTGGAACTGGCCTGGACATGTGGCCCGTATGAGGGATGGAAGGTGGATTAAAGTACTACTGGAGTGGAGACCACGACAAGATGCCAAACGCAGTAGAGGACGACCTCCTACTAGATGGCGAGACGATCTGAAACGCTTCAAGGACAACTGGATGCAGGAGACACAAGATAGAAGGGGATGGATAAAGTTATGGGAGGCCTACGTTCAGTAGTGGACAACTATGGTTGTGTGATGATGCTGATGATGATGACTTGCATGCATTGCTCTCTGCTCACACAGGTTGCAAAACCAACAAAAACTAACCAACACTAACTCAAGGCAAGCCCAAAATCCAGAAAAACCTTAAGTGCGTGAATCCAAGCACTTTTTAAAGTTTTTCTTCTAGATTTTAAGTTAGTTTATGCTGGTTTCATCATGGTATTTTAAATATTTGAAGGTACGCTTGGCAACCACAAAACCAAAAGACAACGCTGATGAATAAATGTAGGCCGAGAGGTGTTAAGTATATTATTTGGTAACGTTGCTTCCGGCAATGATGGCACAGAATAATGTATTGTGCAGTATGAATGTTTTTTTTTTAATATTTAATTGTTGCAAAACTTTAAAAACTAGTACGTGCAATACTGGCAAAATAAACAGTTGCGAACAAATTATAGTCTATTTGGAAATGCTGCGAAGTTGTAAATTATTGTCCGATAGAATCTTAAAGTTAAAAAGTTTACCGGAGGCCAAAACTGAATTGGTTATTTTATCGTAAAGCTACATAATTCGGTGTACTACATATATACAATTAGGCTTGACCCACCCGAATACGGGCGAAACGCAGGTGTACACCATAAAATATACAATATACTTCATTTATATATGAAAAAAATACGAACTGTACAGTGTACAGATCTTTGAGCAGTAGTCAGTAGCGTCTCATTAACAACGCTGGAAATGTTTTCTAATATAAAAGCGGTTATTTTGTGTGTATAGAAATACACCGACATTAAGAAAGTATAGGTGTAATGGTCTTTCTAAAACTAGACAAATAAACAGATGTATAATAATTATTCAAGATTTAAAAATATAGAAAATAATTATAAAAACTAAAATATATGCAATAATATATACAATAATACACACGATAATACTACAATAATACGATAATACAAATAATATATTAAAAAATATACAAATTGTCATTTGAACAATCGGTTGAGTTGTCACTCTCACCCACATGTATAATAATATAATTAATATTAATTAATTTAAAATAATTGTCTTCTCGTTAACTGATAAAGGACACTTGGAAATTCTCTTCACTGAGGAAAACTAAGAACTTGCCATTTTTACATTTTTCGGTATAAAATATGCAGGTAGATAAAATATCTAATTCAAGTAAATTATGATATTATATAATATGTAATATTTTGATTTTAATATTTTCATATTTACGTGATATTTTCGTACAGTGTTGGATTTTTAACATTTTAACAACTTGATTTAAGGAACGCCCATGGAAAGTCTGTTAAGATTCTATCGGACAATAATTTACAACTTGGCAGCATTTCCAAATAGACTTAAATTTTGCTTTAATTATCATAACAAAAATATGTGATCTTCTGTAAGAAGAATGTTTATTACGCAAAAGATACATAAATTCGCTCGTCAAGCTAAGCATTGCGTATTTAAGCTTTGAAGCAACAAACTTCCTTTTAATAGAAACCCTGTACTTTTTTTTCTAATAGAACCTCAGCTTTAAAATTAAAAGCCTAATAATGACTTTTTCCTATAAAGTGATAAGCAACGGTGTTATAAGGACTTAAAAATAAGCTAAAAAGTGAACAGATACTTATTGAACTTAATTTTACAAATATGCTTATAATGAATATCAATATAATAATATATGAATGCTTGCTTTCTAAACGGCTCGAGAGTTTTTAATATCTCCCCTAATGTCACACCTTCATTTAGAAACGCGGCTATTAAGTAACCCCACAAGAAAAATCATGCAGGGTTAGACCAGAGGACCTTAGAGGCTACTGAATTAGTGCAGGTAAAATTCTTATTTTCCGCAGGATCGAGGGTCTGCTTATAACTACGGAAGAACTTATCGTCTTTCGAGCTCAGTTTTGGGTACTATTTTTAATGAGAGATGGCCAGAAACTAATGAACATATTCAGTGGCCTCCGAGCTCGCTTGACCAAACGTCACTTGGTTTTTCTCGTGAAGTTGATTAAAAATCGCAGTATAACTTTAATGCTTGAACAACTCAGTTGACAGGAACATATTAAAAACTGTTTGAGCCGTTCAAAAACGAATCCAAAAAGGTATTGAAGATAGAACTGGTGTTTTTAAGCACCTTATAAAAAAATATTTAATTCATTATTGTTATTATTGAGAGTAATATTTTGGTTAAAAATCCAAAACGTGATGATTTCATTTCAATAAAAATAATAGACGTTTTCATTTACCCAATGTATAGTTGCTTGCCAGCAAGATATTTCTAAAAATATAATATAGAAATTTATAAAAGTTTGTTTTTGTTCCAGATTATTAAGCACTTACCCAAAAGCAGCGACATTATTTGCGCAACGGTAGATAGGGATGACGTGCACCGAGAAAAAGCTTACCTTTTCGTGAAAAATCATAGCGAGAAGTGGCACGCGACGAATTTTTCCGCTGGAAGAGAATTTTGCTGTAAAGATCACGTCCCGTACAAATGTTCCAAAATTCCATTGTAGATAGATGACCAAAAATGGATTTTTTTTTGTATTCTATGGTTAATATAAATATTTCAAAAAATATTTT